>CM056172.1:12113393-12164818 GCA_029691765.1 Entomobrya proxima
GACTTTTTTATCCTCTTCAACAACAATTTAGGAAAGAGAAATATTAACTTTATTCTGCCTTTTCTAAAATTTGGCAATCGGGCTTCGTTTGGACTTTTAAATTTTAACAGTATCGGGCGGGCTTTGGCCTTTTAAATATTCATCAAGCGGGCTTCGGGTTCCGGCTCGACGTCGGACCCGCTGCAATCCTCTATTTTTGGGTGACCAAAAATCAGTATTACGGAATGAACAAGGGTGAAGGGTTGCTGCAACGGATTTTACACCCGTGTAATAGACTGCAATAATTAACTCACAAAGCCAAAGTAGTTTTATCATTTCTTGCCTTTATTATTATTGGCAAATCTAACTAACCAAAAATCGAATCAAAATAATTACAATCCAGTCGACATTTTCTTGTAAGAAAGTACTTCATTGTTCAAAGTTAGCATAAATTTTATTGGTTGAAATTCAAAAATTTAACATTCATGTGTTCCAACAATTAGTTTTTACCATAAATTATATTGTTAAAGATGTTGACACTTTTAAACTTCTCTTATTCATATGAAAAAGATTATTACAAATAATTTTTGACCATTGAGTGAAATTAATTGTTGCTAATAAATGGACATAACTTATGACAGTAGTTTATACAAAATCATCATCATCTTCAGCCATTTCTTTGGCCAACTCCAAGTCCTGTTGTTCCCTTTCTCGTCGTTCTTCTGCTGACTCTAAATCTTTGTTGTAACTCTTTGGTGGGTAACGCATAGCCTTGATACTTTGATTATGGATGTTCAGGCAGAAGGCAATACGATCATGGAAAGCCAATTGAGGTTCTTGGGTGCAATAGATATCAGTTCTTTCCTTTGATGCCATAAACTTTCCCTCGTGATCAATGGTTGCTTCGATTACACTATCTCTTATAGCCTAAAATATTGAAAATCATTGATCAGAGATTAGACCTACATTGGCAAAGTTACAATGCTTAAAATTTACAGGTTCATTTATACCTTAGCCACAATAAATTCAGCATCCTCCGGGGATTGCAGAGCCAGTTTCTTTGCAATATCTTCCAGTGAAATTTTGGAGTAGCTTGTACTTATCGCTCGAAGACCTGTTTTGATTACGTTGTGGTGAAGACGTTGAATGAGAATATAGGTTCTGTCCTTTTGAAATGTGCTTTGATGTTGCTTCTTGACTTCGTCAAACAAAGTAACTTGTCCCAAACGAACAGCTGCAATATCAAACCAATGTTACTCTTACTCAAATGCCTTAAAGCATGCAGTCAATATAGAATAGAAATAGACTTTACTTGCCTTGAGTAAGCTGGAAATACGGAGCCAAACATTTCTTCAGTGTAGCTTGATGAAATACTGATCGCTCAGGAATGTCACCAAGTAAAAGTTCAACAGTAATAGCCAACTTTTGGACAGTTTGCTTGAACCCAACCGCAGCGTGTTGAGGAGCCTTGCGCAGAGCTTGCAAAAGATGCTTTTGAGCTGCCGAGTAGTCAAGTTGAACTGCCTTAATTCTGCCAAGGTAAAACAGGTATCGCGCCCATTCATTGTTGCTGGCCATTTCTGGATAGGTGCTCTTTGACACCAAACGATCAGCCTATAAAATTAAAGATTGTGAACGATAAAAAACACAAATTCATTGTCATAATTCCGATCTTCGCTTGTTTTACTATCCATTGTACATACCTGATCATATAGATTGTAATGAATATAATTGCGAAGTAAGCAATTGATCAACACAGCCTGCCCTTCATAATCATTCCTCAGTGTTGCTGTACGTAATCTGGCATGAAGAGTTTGTCGAATCTGGTCGAGCTTGTCATCAAGTTCGTAAGCTCGCGAAAAATAAAAGTAGCAACGTGCCGCAATAAAATCCAACGACCGACGATTGTGGGTTGTCAATTTGTTCATCAAATGATCTACAGACATATTTCAAGTTTGTGATTTCGGGCATCATTCTAAGAAATAAGCAAGCAGTAAATATAATTGTACATACCAGCACACTTCACAGCGTCAGCGTAGCGATTACAATCCAGTAAGTACAGCAGCACAAGTAAATGTATGTACGCATCAATTTCAGGAAGCAACGGAGCATTAACATTCCTTCCACTACGAAGCCTTTGAGTTGGAGACGGTTTACTTGAATCCACATCAGTTTCCATTGCCTAGAAGTTTTCAAGAATAAAACAGTGAGACTAATTTTCCCCAGCAATCCACAAAATAAAAAGAAACTGCCAATAACCTACCTCTCCAATGTAAGCAATAAGAGCTTCCCTTTCCTTCACAGAATGGGTGTAATACCCGTTCACAAGACGTCGAAGAACATTGGGATTCAAATTCCTCCTCGTACTGGCCAAAGTTCGCAGAACCCTCCATGCGTACCGATTGTCCTTTCCGTACACAGATTTCTCCAGTTGCTTAACATGCTCGCGAACATCTACACCAGAGATTTACACATAAATAGGATATATTTAATGATAACACCGACTTAGCAAAACCATTAAATTAAATAATTTACCTTCAATCGTAAGAACATCTTGGTCCTTCTTCACTTCCGCCTCCCCTTGAGTCTCCGCAGACTTTTCCCCGTCCTTCATCTCAACATCGGCGATTTCAACCATCTCGACACCGTTAAAAATCTCACTGAAAGCAATAAATTGTCAATAATAATTACCAAATTGCTAATTACTGTTCCACTAAATCGTACAACCTATTTTAAGTTCCTAGAATCATACCAAATTCACAAAATCAGCTGTAATAATACCAGACTCGCCAACTCACTCTGTCGACGGTTTTATGCAGTCTAAACTTTATTAAAACACACCAAAACTCTTACTCAACTCAGATCAATAGTTTAACCAAAAGACTATCAATGGCTAATTTTTAATTGCACCAAAAATTAGTAGAAATTTTATTTCTGAGCCAACACCGACACTACCACCACAGCAAAGCATACAGAAGCGGAGTGACTTGTTTTCTTTCAGGGAATGACAAGCGATTTCTCAGGCAATACAAAGCAGAGAAACAGCGCTGTCTCAAAATGCCCCAAGACTACAAGCCAAGCATTGCAAAAGGCTAAAGATATCTCTACGCTTAAAACGCTAACGCTGCGGTCGATAATTT
Source organism: Entomobrya proxima (assembly GCA_029691765.1). Lineage (NCBI taxonomy): Eukaryota > Metazoa > Arthropoda > Collembola > Entomobryomorpha > Entomobryidae > Entomobrya > Entomobrya proxima. The sequence goes on from CM056172.1 coordinate 12,116,513, forward strand.
TTGCACAAAAAGGCCAAATGCCAACATGTACACGTAACTTAAATATTGCATTTTCACTGCCGCTGATACGCTTCGCTGCAGTAGAGTAATTCATGATTATCATATAATGCACATAGTTTCAAACATTCATTTTAAAATCCCCTGAAATATTCTTCTGTCTAAACTGCAGCATTCCGGATTCAAATTCAAGCTTGTCTAAGCTCTGCATAATTTTGTACAATTTTAAATGGACAGGTAAATCTCCAATTTATTATGGTAAAAAGTAAATTCGCAAAACAAAGTAGCATCAGAATTGCCTTACTACATACATTAGAATTTGCAAGAAAGAAAGCAGAAGAAGAGAACATTGTACACCTGGCATAGTCATATTAGTGGCACCTTCATGTATTGGTTTGCATGTCTCCGTCGTCCTTTTATCCCTACCTATTGTACTGTTGCTGGTGTACCATCTTTTCTTCTAAACTTGAAAGGTTGAAGGTGCTCGTCTGTAATAATATGTAATGCAAGCCCCTAGCTCTCTAAGATGAAGTTTGAAGAGGTATACTTTTGAAGAAGCATAATATAATGGTAGTATTCACACCATATTCATATCTCTAAGAATTTTTGGAACTGCAATACTGCAGCTGTTTTTATTGCATATTTGGTGTTGGCATGATAGAGTAGCAGCGAATTTTTTTTTATTCAGGAATACAGTTTTCATTCGCTTAATAGTTCTTTCCGTCTATCTCCACAATTGAAACTTGGTTTCGCTACATTTAGACATTGCACCTTACTCCCTTCAATGCTACTTGCTCTATATCTCCACAAAACCAGCGAAATAGCAGCAAACACCTCCACACACTACCAACACCACCACTACCACTTTTTTAATCAGAAAAAACTCTCTTGTTTCTTTCTTTCTTTCCTGTGTGCTCTTTTTTTCTAGGAATTGAGAATTCAGAATTGGGATCATCAGCGAAATGGTACGTGTGGTAGTGTGTAAATAATTTTTGGACTTGGGTGCTGCCAAACTGCAATTAAATCATCCACAATCCACCACTAACACCAACCTGTCGCTAGAAGTAAAGTTTAATTGACTGATTTTGGTAGTTTTTGTGTGTGCAAATTTGCACTACTTGTGTTCAAGTGTGGAACACAGAAAATTTGCTACTGTTGAAGATCCGTGGAACTGGAAGTGTGGCATGAAACGTGCAAGTGGGGATGGAGCTAATTGTTAAGAGGTTTCAAAAGGAACTCCAACTTGTATAAGTAAATAGGTGAGATATTAGCGGTTTATTAGTATGATGATTATTAGTTGGTACACTTAAATGATTGAATTTTGAGTAAAAGTTGATTTTTTGTTGTTTTAGGCGTGCTGACGCACATAATTGTGACCTATGGAGCAGAATAATAAGTGCTGGAAACTTTTTACAAGATCCGTGCAGTGAGATTCCTCCGGGTGCCAAGATATTACCCCAGTTTGCAATGGAGCACAACGCGTAGGTCGGACAAAATCTTGAATAGTGGGAGGGGATCACGGGATAATTTGTGTGATAGTAACTTGTCGTCGACTAGGTGGTGTGTGGAAAGAGTGGTTCCTGCGGAAAACTGAACAGAAATCTGTTGCCTGTGTGAGTAATGGATATAGAGGCAATTGAAGATTCGGAAAGCTTTACAGATTTAAATTATGGATCCAGTAACTCAAGTACTTACGGGCCTGGAGTGAATCCAGAGCCTGTAGTTATTCGAGGATGTGGAAACATGACAGTTTTTGGTCTTCACAATCGTTTCAAGGCCGATTTTCCTCCAACGCTGCTCAGTCGTGTGGCCCCGGAAGAGTTCAAGGCAACGATTGAGAAAGTGAACTCACTTTTGCGAAAAGCAGTTCCCCTACAAATGAGATGGGTCCTGTTTGGTTGTTTATGTTGTTGTTGCACTTTGGGCTGCTCCTTCTGGCCTGTTATCTGCATTAGTAAGAAAACGAAACTTTCGATTGAAAAACTTTTGGAGTGGGAAAATACTCACTTGTACCGTCGATTGGGACTAAAGTGGAAACTAGCTCAAGTTCATTTAGACTCAAGTTCTATGTTGGAGTATGTGCTTGTAATCGACTTTGTTCCTAAATGCAATCTATATAAGCCTGATTGAGGATACGGCAAGTTTCTCTTGTTAAGATATCAGTTTTGGTATTATATTTATATTTTACATATTGTTAAGTGTGTACACGCTGTTTGTATAAGGAACTCTACTGGTATTTTCTTATTTTTGACAATCAGTCGAAACGTGCACCATAATCAGAAAGGTACCGCAGTTAGCTTATAATATACTTGGATTTCCTACTTTGAGTCGTAAATTGCTAGTTCTCCTGACGTCGTCGTCAACTTATTGACCGCAAGTAATTGAACGAGTTATATTCATCGTGACTTAACTTCGCATTGGCTTATCAAAGCACTTGGTGATGGAACGGTGAAAAGGGGACATTTTTTCGAGAGAGTCAGGCAGGGTATCTATATTTGTCAGACAATATTTTTAATTCAATTAGCACGCATAAGTACTTGCACAAAGCAACCTGTAGCTGAGATGGAGGGTTCAACGGTAAACGTGAAAACGGACAAAGCTGTCCCATCTGCAAGTACTTCCACTGATCATCATCCTATAGGCATTGGAAGTTGCAGCACAAGTGGAAAGCTATTTAAAGGCAACCCATTTGGTGAAGAATTGAGAGAAATGATTTTACGCAACAAAATAGAGGAGCCACTAGTTTTTAGACAAATTCATCGGGATTGGGGTCCGTGTAAATGGACTCTGGGTGACTGGGGCGATATATTTAGGGACGAGAAGCTCACCGTTCGGTACGGTCGTCAAAAGTGGGACCACGATTGTCCACAGTGGGAGGCACTTTGTGGGAATCTGGAAATAACTTGGACTCGAATGATAGAGTGGGTTCGAAATGAATACAGTTTACCGATTGAGCGGTCAAGCCCTTCGGATATTTGGATGTACTACGACTATAAATACTTGCCAGAAGTGATACACCTCAAATCGGAATCCGAGAAGGACTTTTTAAAGGTAAGTCTTATTGCTCTGTAAAATGTGCATTCTGATGTATGAACAAGATTTAAAATGTGTTTTCTTTTTGAACATCTAGTTGATTTACCTGTCCGAAAATTTGAAGAAAATGTTTTGCTGGCAAAATATGGGCTTTCCTGATAGAAATGGCGACCATTCTACCTTGTGGATTGGAACAAAAGGCTCGTACACAAACACCCATTACGACACGTATTCTTGTAATCTTGTGTGTCAAGTGTACGGAAAGTAAGTTAACAAAATGGAGTGAACGGGTATTAACGTGATGCAATATTATTTATTCCAATTGAATTTTATCAAAACTTAGGAAAACCTGGATGGTATTTCCTCCATGTGACACGGAACATTTGAAACCTGCCCGAGTACCATATGAAGAATCAAGTGTGTACAGTCAAATCAATCTGGCTTCCCGTAGCCAAATTCAGAAAAACATGGAAGGTATGAAAAATAGATGCTTCATAACTTGTATTGTCTCAGTATTTAGTTTAGATATGTGGTCAATTAAAAGCCCTTTGAATTGGTTCGTAGCTTTGTCAAAATGTACTCCACGAAAGATCACACTTGAGCCTGGTGATTGTTTATACTTACCTCCAAAGTGGTGGCATTTTGTGAAATCTGAAGATCTGAGCATCAGTGTAAATACTTGGGTTGAACTGGTAAGTTGTATTTTATTTAAATTTTCAAATTTAGTCCCTAAAAGAACTCAAATGGAATTTGTATTTACTTTTAATTATTAGCCAAGTGATCACTTTACAAGAGTTGAAGAAGCTGTTCTCAGAGCAGTTGTAAGTTCGGTGGTCAATTCTTCAGTTCCTAGTGCATCCGATAGGATACTGAATCCGAATGAGGTAAAGCATCCTTTAACTTTATTTGAATGTTAATGCTAAGGTGTGTTTTAAATAATGTTTTATATTATGATTGTTTTCATTAATAGATTGATTTGACGGAAGTAAGCGATAAGGATTCAGAAGATACTTTACGCCAAGCTGTAAAGGCATATTTGGAATTTCTGAAACGAGAACGAGAAGAAGAAGCAGCGCTTGTGAAACAAGAACGAGAAGAAGCAGAAGCGTCTGCATGTGATGACCAGCCAGAGTGCAAAAAACCGAAAATGGACTCTGATCTAAATCGATTTATACAAAAAGCTCCTGTTCAAATAGAGAAGCTGAAGGTTTGCAGCCTAGGTTCTGAAAGCGAAGAGTCAGAATCATCTTCTAGTCGACGAGAGGAAAACGAGCCAATCAATGATGGTAGCAATTCACCTCCCTCCGTTTCGGATAATGGTCATCATCCGCAGTCTAATTTGTCACCAAACAGATCTCCAACTTTTTTGGAAGAAGTTTTGAACGCAGTTGGTCACCCCAATGTTCTAAAGCAAATTGCATTACAATTTTTAAATAATGTAAAGCAACGTAATTCTTCTAACTAACATGTAAGCCTTTGTATATCGTAATATTATGTGTCTATTTCCTAGATTAAGTTAAAGTTACCAATCACTATAAACTTACACTTTAATAACTTTTGGAACTGTCAACTGTACGCATATACTGTAACAAGTGAAGGAAAATAATCACAATCCATGTGCAGGCATTATGATTATGTATCCTAGAATTTTGTATGCCACAACTTCTATTATCTTAAGTACATTTTTGGTTCTAGAGCTAGTGGGCCAAGTGTGTTTGGTTGTTTAAGCAGTAGTTAATGTAGTGAGTGAGCAAATTGTGTTATGTTATGTGTCGCTGTTTTTATATTATCGTTCGAATGTCGTTGGTAGATGAAATAATAAAAAGATTTTTAAAATGATTTATTCACGTGTAAGATTTTCTCTTTTTATTTTATTGTTTGTTTATTTCTATTTCCATTTTTCATTTGTTTAAAATAATGCATATTAGGCCAATTCTCTAATTTATAAATCTGTTACAAGCGGTGAATGTGGCAGTTTAATTTTCTTTTTAAACTGATTGCTTTTGGGCTGGACGATGATGTTAGGTAGCATTATTAATTCACTTTACATAGTACTTATATTTTGGGCGAAATCAATTCTAAAGGCACTGACTTGAGCTTGTAAAACTCCTGCACACTCATTCATTATTATTACAAGTACGATATTTTTATAAAGCAAAACAGAAATTAGAAGAAAATTATTTTGTCGATGAAATTTTCACGCTGCTCCTAGCTCTTATCACCTATCATATTGTATCATATAGATTCCAATTCAATATCGCGCCTCAGTTAAAATTAATTCGAAATTGTTGTCAGATCAAAACATCCTTTGTCTTATAGCTATTCACCTTTTTAATGTTTTGTATTTTTACGTATATTTTAAAAGCTACAAAATGGCATTCTTCGCTTCTGGAACAGTTTAAATGCTAGATAGCAGCCACCATTAACTAAATGTTTGAATGAAGCGTAAAATAAAATTTATTAGAGAGTTAAAATAATATTGGCAAAGCAAACTTGCTTCAACAAAAGGCAAGGAATTTAAAAATATTATTTGTAAACTATAATACAGAGTGCCTAACTATACTAACTAACCTTTTTAGCTGCCTATAACCAAATTTACAAAAGCTTAAATACTACTAAAACTTAATTTTACGATACTGATGATGGTCCATTACTGAGGAATTATTAGTTACTTGTCGATTGTTTTGCTTGTTTGACAATAATTAACATTCATGGAACACAATCAAAGAAAAGTGTTCCTTATGAATGATTACAACCATTTTGGAAAGCTGCCTCCAGTCCAGTTAGTTTTAACAGTCTGTTTCAGAACATTGAAATGATAATTTTACAAACGAAACAAGTTGCACGGGATTTTGATAGCTTTTACAGTTACATAATTTAAACATTGTTAACCGGTACTTAAAAGTAATGAACGCACATTTACAAAACTATTTTGTCTGCATGCAAACACAACGAAACAAAATAATAATTATTCATGCATTCTAAGCTTAGACTAAATTATAACTTACGACTATAATTACATTATATTCGAAGAAAAAATTTGTAAACCGGGATATGCTTTAGTTAATTGCATCACTTAAAAATGCTTCTTTTAACAACAATAGATCATACATCATATTGTACACATGTTATATAGTAAATTAGTCCATTCATTTCATTGCTTTGTTCTCAACAGTCTCACAGTCGTCAATTCCTGATAAATGATAAATTACACTTTGAAGAATTGCTTTTAAGCTGTTCCATTCGAAGTTTCCTACCAATTCTCCTACTTTAATTTAATTGGACATTTATAATTTATGATTCGCATTTTTATATCGACTGAATCGCAGCTCTATTATTAAAATGAATACTACATGATGGAAGACTAAGTATCTATAAAGCAATCTGAAATTAGAACCAACCTATAGTGTCCTTAGACCTTACATGCTAGTTAAAATGCTCGTTAGCTTCTCTTCCTTCCGGCAAAATTGAAAATGCATATTATTTTTCTCCGTGTTGACCTTATAAAGCTGCTACATAATTAGCTGGCAGCATACCCCGCTTTCCCGTGCGTTGAACAGTCCCGGTCAACCAACCTTCCTCAATCTGTAGTTTGTAAAAAAAAAGTAATTCATGAATATCATGACCACTGAACATTCTCCAAGTCATGTCAATGGTCAGAAAAGTCTTACCGGTGTACACTCCACAATAAGATCACTTTCCAGAAAGCTTACTTCATCTACATCTTGTGCATCGTAGTCATACAAAGCCCTATAGCGAGTTGGATAGTGAATCTGAGGTGGAACAGGTTGATGATGAGTAACAGCACCTTGACCCCGAGCGGCTTGATGTTGTTGAGCATGTCCTTGTGGGATTCTTCCAGACTATAACATTTAAGGTACATATTTTTAAGCATACTGAGTGAAGGCGTCTTCCAAGCTTAAAGCACGAAGGATAATTTTTTACCTGCTGCATAGCCCTCTGTTGTCCATCCGATCCGTAATAGTTATTCATTGGGTCGTAATCTGCAATCGAACCAACTTTTCTCGGTGAACCAGCAATAGCTGCATACATAACGTAATAAGTAATAACATTTGAAAAGCAAATCATAGAAAAGGCTACAAACTTATATGTACAAAATATATACAACTTTCAAATAAGCGTCAATACTACAAAGAGAGAAAAGAAGAAGTTTTGCGAATAAGCTCACCTCCACCATCAGAAGTATAAATAACATTTTGCTGACCTCTGTTGGAATACAGTGACGCATTTCCGGCTGGAACTTGATGACCGTAATGTTGTGGTGGTGGCTGATACTGAGGCTGAGCCTGGTATTGCTGTTGATAACCTCTGTCCCTTAATTGTTGCTGCTGGTCGTACTGTTGGGTCGGCTGCTGATGATGCTGATTTTGATACTGCGGTTGTTGCTGTTGTGGCACATTATGACGGTTTTGGCTAGAAGAATAATGCTTTTGCTGTAGCTGCGAGGACTCATGGGAGTTATAACCGGAAGTGGCCGTGCGATTATAGGACGGCTGCGTTTGGGACTGTCCATAAGGTTGCTGCTGCTGTTGCTGTGAATGAACCTGCTGATACTGTTGTTGCTGGTGATGTGTCACGGGTGCTGGAGGAGGTGGTTGTGAGGTCGGGACTGCCGAGAGTTCATCCATGTATGACGACGGACTACGTGAAGGTGGCATTCCATTCTTGTTTCCATCCCCATCTCCCCCTAGATTCCTTTTCTGTTCCATCATTGCTTTCTTTTCCAGGTCCCCGTGATAAGCTACATTGCTAATAATTTTTGTGTTTTGTTTTATCCTAAGTATTTCGGGGTCATCTGTAACTTGCGTAAACTTTCCTTTAGACTTTTCGAATTCGGCATGATAGGCTGCCTGTAAATTTACAAATGAAGATGTACGAATTAGCGAATAAATTCATAATGCATTACCAAAATAATTGGTAATAATTCTATTGCATTCTTACATTTGACTGGATTTTCGTATTTTCTTGGATTCGTTTTAGCTCTGGGGTCTCTGCGACAGTTGTAGCTTTGGCCTTTGGTATATGCGCTTCGCAATAGGGCAGCTTGTTAAACCCCTTATAAGTTTTCATGTTAAGTGTCATGCCACATTCGTGACATTTAAAGCAACCTTTATGCCATATCTGCAAGAAAGCAAAAACAAGTATTATTCATTTCCGTTCAACCTAGGTAATAATTTCATAAGTATATCATGCAGAAAAAAGGGTATATACCTTATCTAGACATTTCAGCTCCTCCAACGGATAAACCGTCTTCTCACACTTGGCACAAGTCTTATTCATTTTGATTTCAATATCAAATCATAGATTGCCACAAAAATCACAGGTATGTCTTCAACTCAATAAACGGGCAACCTGAAAAAACGGCAACAGAAAGACAAATAAATTAGCTGTTACAAGGTCAATTGCTGCAACCAATTTTCACCATCTTCCCAAGTATGTACCTCTTAGACGGATAGTTTTTTTAGCAATTTCCTCCGGTAATACGTCAATTCAATATCCTTCCTATTTTACAGCCGCGTACTGCATATCGGTTCTTCTTGGGTGGGAAGCCAACAAGTAATCTGTGTTCACGAAAAGGAAACAAATCATGAATAAACTTGAAAACTATAAAACTTGTGCATATAATTAGCCAAGAAAGCATAAATCTCTCTAAATGACCTCTGTATCTATAGGTAAATACACTGAGCTTGACCTCAGAGTGTGTGCCTTGTGCCTGAAACGGCAAACCAACTCGTGCATAAAGTCTACAAGGATTATTTATAACGCGTTGTTAGTTTAATATGCAGCAAAGAAATTAAGTAAAAGTAGAAAGTTTTTGCCAGAGAGCACACCGAGTATCTATTATAAATGCTAAATGATGTACACACAAAAGTACAAGTAAACAATGTATGTATGCAAAAGTGCAAGAAGCGTGAAGTGAAACAAAAACAAAGGCAAAGGGTGAAGTGTGAAGTGGAGCAATGAAACCACCTCGCGATAAGATGATCTGATAGAGATTAATTGCAGGTTTCTATTATTCCACCTTTTGGAATACTAATAAATCTATCAAGTCCCTCTGTCACTCCTTCACTTCCGTCATACGCAATGCGTATTTTGGCACACGCACGGGTGAAAACTGAGACTTGCCCAATGCCTATATCTTATCAACGTGTACATGCATTTGTTCCTACTTTCACCTCAATATAGGAAACACTTGTTTGTGTGCTGAAAGAGAAGAATCTGCACATAATATTTTACGTAGAACTACTTTTTGGCAAAGTTCCGGATTCTGCACGTCAATTTTCTGCAAAGAAGCCTTACGCATGGCACATGTTCAAGCGTTACGTGACAAATTGTCTTGCCTTGCAAAAATGACAGATTTCTTTGCACCCGCAGTTTAGAGATCATGAACTAGACCCTAATACATATTATGTAGTGCGGATGCATCCAAAATGCAATGAACGGGTAAACCCCGCAAAAGCAATGCAATTTTGCAAATTGCAATGCAATAAAATGCACTTATCTGCCTGCGTATCTTTGCATCTGCTGCCTTATGCTTCTTCTTATCTTCCTAAAACTCAAAACGCTTTCTGTGTACCTGATTTACCTGATCAATTGATAATCCTTTCAGTTTCTGTATGTGCCGATGAACTATCAATCAAACTAATATAGTGATCTGTCTAATTATTACCACGAGAGCCGTAAAACACGCCGTATTACACTGTAAAAAAACAATTACTCTACTTATTAGCTAATGACAATGTGCCTAATTGGATAATATGTTTGGATGGAGCCAACTAGCAAAATGAGCACTTGCTATACTCTTTTGAAATGCATTAAATTGGATCAGATTTAGATCAGATTTTTTATGGCACACACACAAGGGATGATGACGATGAGGTAAGAGAGGACAAGTAAAAGGAACTTACTTAACGTAAATCAGTCACACTCACACGCAACAACACGACATAAGCAGACAAATTTTTGTGAAGGTCCTTTTTAGCACTATTTTATGCACACCAAAGTAATATTGCACGGCTCTTGGCCAGTTTGCAGTTTAGTACTGTTGCAGTTTTCGCTATATAGTCTCCCACTCACTGTTGACTGCCTTTTTACACACTCATGTTATAAAACCTTGATCAATTTGTCTATTAAAATAAACAGCCACACACAAACAGCAGCATAAAAAAGGCCTGAAAGATATGATATGATATTCAATGCGTGATGTTGATGATGATAAGGATGAATTTATCCTTAAAAACTTTTTATAACACGTTCAACAATCATCATCATCATCATCCAAAATTGCTCTACACATACATATTATGATGCATATATATGAATAGACAGAAAATATGCTACTTTTATTCTTTTTCAAATCTTGCCTATATTGTTGGCTATATTGTAAAAAAAAGTACCTTCTTGTAAATTGTATGTATTTTCTGTTTGTGAATTGTGAGTAGAATTCGTGTGTATGTGTGCACTAATGTATGAGTAGAGTATAGTCAAGAGTACAAGTAGAAAGATCAAATTTTTTAGATGTGTTGCGGTAGATCCTCCTCCTGAAAGATTTTTGGTGAACGTAAGACAAGTGCTTAGAGTAAGTTGAGCTCTACTAGAGAAAAAAAAGTTTCAGTACAGAACCAAGCATTAAGACTGCATTGTAAAAGTTAGTAGAATAGAAGAAGCGGAGCGGATAAATGACTTTTTGTAGGGAACTCAGGAGTGTTGCGCTTGTATTATAATGTGTGCAATGAATAATAAAGTAAAATGCTAAAATAATGCTGCTGCAGTAAAGGTTTTTTTACATGTCGAATCTATCTGGTTTGATGATGATGGTGAATGGATTCCACAGAGAATAAATTGTATCATCATGTATATTTATGGACTATATATCTGTGTACACGGCGAATGAAACGGACGACCTTTTACTGAGAGAGAGAGATCGGGTATAATCAGAGATTCAATCTGAACCATAACAATCCAGTAGAGTTGGCAGTGCAGAGACGGACAGAAAATGGTTAAAAAGTAAAGTAATTTTCTAGAGATAGAGCGAGCTCCTCTCCACTGCGCTCATGACTTGTTTGTTAGTTTTTGACTTTGAGACAAGACCACCATCACCATAAGAGATGAATAATAGAGGAGGATTGGTAAACGAACCAAAAAATATGTGCCCATGCATGTAATGAAAAAATGTAGTACTAAATGTAGTATTGGTTTTTCTGCTGCATTAATGAACACAGGGCTAAAGGCTTTTGAAAAAAATGTTCACTCTCACTCGCATTTTCAGCATTACCATTATCATACAAACCCTTTCCTTTATATGTAAAAAAAACTGCTGCAAAAAGTAGTTTGCGCTGCGCTGTTCTGCGCTGATTGTAACTCTGAAACTGAAGAAGGTCTATGGTAAAAAAAACATTTTTGAAGTTGATTATGATTGTAGTTTGCAATAAGTTATTGCAGTAGCTGTTGTGGCGGCGGAATGGAAATGATGATGATGAGCGAACAAGTGAAGTAATCCCAGCTCACTTTTTATGGCAGCCGTATTTACTATTTACGTCTTCATATGACCAAACTTATCACATTACATAATGATGATGGCTTTAAGCTTCGAAGCTTTTGATTCAGAATAGGAATGGAATGCGAAGGCAGTTTATTGTAAAGTTGTGCAAACAGACATGTTCTGGCAACTCTCTGGCTAAAAACTTGACAATTTGCCCGGTGCTGTGGTGGTAGTAGTGGCAGCGCTTTTTGGCAATACAAATTACAGTAGAAAGGTAAACTGGCTATTATCAATAATGCGCAAGAAGCCTTTAAAACCAAACCGACAGCTTATTCTCCACCTCCATTGAAGACGACCATGATAAAAACATAGACATGAATGATCAACGGCGATGGAAGAAGATGCAAAATACTGATAAGGCTGTCCTTTTTTGCAATGTCTGACGAAAGCTATAAAGTAAGAACAAACTACTTTTTAGGGCAGATCTTCGTCGAAAAGCCTATAAAAGTGTGGACTGCCATTTTAGGAGAAAAGTTTGGAAAGTGCCTAAGTAGACAGATGCTTAGATGCTAAACTAATTAATTGCAAGCCATGAGCTAGGAATGCTGCAAACATTTACTTTCATAAGTCTTTACGCTTCAAAATAAAACAAACAAGTATTTTCATTACCAATTTATTGACAAGTTGAACAAGCAGCATAATTTTTGCATCATAATTTGATGGGAAGTACTTTACCCGGAAGTTATAATGAACTGATGAATGCATAGTTGAAAAAATATTTTCTGCGCTCTAATTTTCAGAAACCTTTTGATAGTTTCCTTCAAAATGCAGTTGATTTCCTATTTTGTACCCGTGCTCGCAATTCCACACGCAAGTCAAACCTTGAAGGAAAGATATATAAACCATGATAGTTTTTTGGTAATTTTCCCAGCTGAAATCATGAGTGATTGTTCCAAGAACGCGTGCAATCGCCAATGAAGAGTCCAAATGACGAAGAAAAATAATTCATGGAAACAAGGGATCATTGTAAACAAGGGTCTGTTTGGCTCAAACTCGTTGTGAACTTTTCTCCCTCCATATCTTTCCTCCAAGAGTCAAACCGCAGCGCTTTGGAAATTCGAATGCTTTCGTGCTTGCAGCTTGGAACGCGTTCGAGTTTTGCGCAAAGCACTCAACTGAACGCGCAACGCGCAAGCATCATGCAAAAATGCAAGCACCCTTTGACCCTTTTTCTCGCGAACGCGAGCACTGAGCACTGTCCGTGGTGCAATTTTCTTGCTTCGTAAACTCGTTTTGCAGGGCGCGAGCGTTCAAACTTTAGAAGTTTATTTGTCAAAACATCTGCGTTTGGAAAAAAACTGGAGCAAAGGCACTGTTGACGCTGTTAAGCTGGCGTTTTGCTAAAAATTATTATTTTTTTGGGAGTTAGTCGCGTATTTTTCGGTGATTTCTTTAAAAATTTGCGTCTTTTGTCGTTTTTTTGGCGGAAGGTGGGCTTAATTAAAATTATTGATTTTTGCAGCTAATTAAGTCAGTTTAATTAATTAAGTTTGTGATTTAGTGACGGAAGTTGTGTTAGGATTCTTTTGTAATTTGTGTGTTCACTAGAAAAGAGTTTAGCCATTTCACCGAGATGCTGCGTGACCACGCAGAGTCTCTTGTCGCCCCATTGCCTTTCCGTCCTTTGTCTACCTAGCTCTGAAGCTAGATTTTCGCGTGTGGAGTCTGGTGTCCCCCAAACTTGGGGGTAGTTTGTTAAAGAATGGCACAAGTTGGAAGTGACGAGGATTCACAAATGTTGGACCGAGAAACCATTCAGGTGGCTATCCGGGAGATAGAAAGAGTAAGGACAACTTTAAACTATGATATGTTTCATTATTTCATTGATTTTAATTCAAATAATTAAAATGAGAACGTTAATTTTGTTTTCTTTACAACAGGGCTTGACTAGAAGTAGAAAAACTCGGTTAAGGTTGCTTTTGAGAATTTCTAAGTATTTTGAGACGCTGGCGGAGTTGTTGGGAGAGGTAATCAAGAATAATTATATTTATTTTGAAATGATGAATATTCTTTGTGTATTTAATTTTATGAATGCTAACTAATTAGAGTGGTAATTTGTTTCAGAGCGATGACATGGTGGATTCCCTACTGGATTCTGTTAATGAGATTCAAGATTTGATTATTGGATTAACTAATCTGACTGTTTCGCTGAGTAATCCTCCCACTCAAATATGCGAAGTTTATGATACGATTTATGACGTTGGAGCTTACATTGAGGTACTTTATTCATGTAGATTGTAGAATTACTTTAATTGTTACATTTTCTTTATGCAAAAAATAAATACTATTTTATTTTTTAGACCATAGGTATTAAAATATATACCGGCTGCCAGAAAAGTGATGTACTCTTTGGAGAGGTAATGAAGGATTTCTTGAGGAGTCTGATTAAGGTGTCTTGCGACAACCCCGACACTTGGCTGTATTCCGTTCTGATATCACCAATTGTATTCCATTTGATGAACGTATTGGGTCGTCCCGATCATGAAGATTTTCGAACTGCTTGGTGTTATGAAATTTCTGATTTGATGTAAGAAGCTTAATCACTAGCTATTTTGAAATATTATTGATTTCCAGAGGGGCAAACCTTTAATTTTTAACAACTCTTTCTTTTCAGGTTTGATGTTGCAAACTCCGTACTTCAGTGTGGTGATTTTTTCTGTCAGTATTATCTTGTTACACTTATTTCATGCTGGACTGGTTGGAGTGCACCAGGAAGGGCGCTACCTGTTTTAAATTCGGTATTTTCATGTGTCGAGGCTAATGCTCGAAAGGAGCTTTTGCGAACAACAGATAAAGTGGCGGTTAGTGTCATTTGTATTCGTATCAATTTTCGAATTTTCGTGTCAGATAACGCTGCACAGGTATTTATTACTGATGTTTCTGATTTACAGAGTGTAAGAATCTTTTTAAATGCGCTCAACTTATCGAGCAGGGGACCAAACACGGTTATTCCTCTTCCCTGCATTTACTTCTTTGTTTGCAACAAAGAAATACGGCCACCAGAGGTAATTATATATTTAAATTTGAAATTATAAATCAGTGCATTAACTTTGATGTGTGTCTAATGTGTTTTGTCTTAATTATCTAGCATCAAGTCCAAACGTCAACAGATTTTTGGGTTGATTTCAGTATTGACAGTGGAAGACTTCATGCATTCTACTCCTTTCCAGGAGCAACAACTTTAGCTTCCTTGAGTATCAGAAAAGATCAGATTGACTCCATTTGCTTGAACTGGGTGAAGAACGATGGCCGAAGTCAAGGAAGCGGTTTTCAGGAACAAGACTCTGATACGCAGTCTACTTTTATGAAGGACGAGAAAGTACTATTCTTTCATATAGTACTAAGTGTTGATTTCGAAGAGGTGACAAGTGACATTGAATGTATGATCGGAAAACATTATCGTTCAATTTATTTGGTTTTCCGTGATGGAGAATTGGCGGAGAAAGTCATGCAGGATATGGGATATAACATTCATGAGGTACGACAATTTTAGCCTTCATTTAAAAATTTAAACCTTACTTTAGAATTTTAGATCAATAATGCATTGAATCTGTTAACCCAATTTTCATAAATTTTAGTGCGGAACCAAAAGCTGTGAGCGTCCCCCTGCTCTTCGTAAATTGGTATGTCGTTGTTTTGTAAAATTATAAGCAAAGATCATTATTATTAGCGTAGTAGAATGTTTCTTAAGATTTTTCTTATTCAACAGCTTACACAGGAACACAAACTCAGCTACACAGAATCGTGGTGTCCAGAATCACAAGTTTTTGGACTAGACAAATCCCTCAACGATACTCGTCAAAGTGATCTCACGAGAAGTAGATGCAGTGATAATAATGAAACCCATGATAATATGGTGGAAGATGAAAATCAGGATGATGAATACGAGGAGTTCCAAGACGAGGAAAATCCAAATAATGTTTCCTACCAAAGCAATATTTCTAACAAAAGCGTACTCCGGAATCCTGGAGTCGGTCTGGAACACCAGTCGGGAAGTGCTTATCTGGATCTTAGCCGTTCACATTATGAGGATGACGACAATCAAATGGAAAATGATGCATTTGAAGATGACATGCCAAACAATATTAGCAATTTAAGCATTATCAGAAGCGGCCTAAGAGAAGACGATAAAATGGAAAATGATGCATATGAAGATGACATGCCAAACAATATTAGCAATTTGAGCATTATCAGAAGCGGCCTAGGAGAAGACAATCAAATGGAAAATGATGATGACATGCCAAACAATATTAACAATTTAAGCATTACTAGAAGCGGCCTAGGAGAAGACAATCAAATGGAAAATGATGCATATGAAGATGACATGCCAAACAATAATATTAGCAATTTGAGCATTATCAGAAGCGGCCTAGGAGAAGACAGCTTGATGGAGCATCAAAGTACCAAGATCGACAATAGTGACGCCAAAGACAGATCAAATACCAGTTTTAAAGAAAACGTGGAACCAGCTCTTATAATTCCACTGCGAAATCGAAGCGTTCTTTCAAGAGGAAGCGATACTTCTAGGTCACACGTGAGCTTGTCTTTGGATCTAACAAATACTGAATCGGATGAGCTACACTCCTCCAATAATGACATTCAAAACGTATCCGTACTTACTGAGTTCGAAGATCCCTTACCCATTAGCGCCCGGGAAAAGTATGCTCATTTGTACAAGCATGCACCTTTTCATCAGTCACAGACGACCAAAAAGTTCACATTTGTAAGAAACAGCTCACCCAAACCTTCTGCTCCTTTTCATGAACCAGTGACACCTCCATTCAGCATAATTGGAAGCCCACAGAGGAACATTTGGAACTTGACGATTGACCCGGACAAATCTCCCTTTGTCCCAGAATTGGAGAACCGTCCAAAAGTGCAAGCGCCATTCGCAGCCGTAGACGCAGATTCCCCCAAGTCCTCTGACAACGAAAGTTTCAAATCGGTGAGTTCCGGAGGTGGTAGTTTGAGTCCAGTTTTTGGATTCTCAAGAACTTTAGAAGCAGCCAATGCTGGGACTAGAACTGTGCAATCCCCAGAGATAATAGGACCATGTACAACAAAAGGTCCTATTGCGGAAGAAGCATCATTACCTTCTCCATCTTCTGATCAGGGTATAGTAGAGAAATCGCCAAGGAACTCGTCATCTCCCGTTGCCGAGGACAACTTGTTGCCAAGAAGGTCACCACTTAAGGATCAGGTCTGTAGAAAGACACCTCCCATTATGGAGGATCAGTTGTCAAGAAAAACGCCATCGCCCATAACTGAGCACCAGCCTTCCAACAAGTTACCATCACCCACCATGGTGAAACCAACTTCAAGAAAATTGTTTACTCCTGCCAAGAAACCCTTGAAACGGAAGGAGGAGAACAGTTTGCATGATAAGGAACTCCCATCCAGTGATCAATCAATTGTATGCATACCGGAATCTCCTCCCATAGAAGATGAGGAACCAGTGGCATCTACTTCAAAATCCCAAGTCATGGAAAAATCTTTCCTTTCACGTTCCATGCAACGATCAAAGCGTAAAACAAATTCTGGGAAAACGCCGTGCTATGCAAACTCATATAAGGAATGGATGGACAAAATTAAAGAAAAGGAGAATCTTACAGACTATGATCCCTACGATTTGTGGACGTCATCAGAACTGGACGAGTACAGAAATCAACTATTTCCCAAAATAAAGACTTATTCCAAAGGGTATTCCTCCTATATTCTAATTAACTAGCCTTTATCGGTACTAAATCAGAAATCAAAATCAGCATATAATTTACGAGTTTATACTTTTTATGTTGTAGTAAAAAACGAAAGCGTTTGGACGGATCCCTGGGAAAGAAGCTAAAAATTGTGAAACTGGGTAGACCAAAAAAGCCCGATTTAGCAGTGCAGCCGAATGAAAATCAGGTTGAAGATAATGTCAACTCTGAGGACTTTGCTTTCAAAGTGGTACCTCAAGGAAACAAGTATTCCAGCATCTTCAAGAAACGGAGCTAATTGATTTCATTTTATATTTATGAGAAAGAGTTGTGGGATGAATTACTCATTTATGACATAATTATTCCTTTTTATTTGTTTTAAGAATTCATTAATGTCACCAATTAGGCAATTTGTGAGCGATGAAAATTATTTGTACACATATTCATTTAAACGATTATTTTTCATAATAATTGGTTGTTTTCCGCTTTATTGATATTTTTGTTTTGAAGTAAGTTTCTGAAGAGTTTAATAATAAAGTTAAATGTTGACATATTTTACGGAAACAATTGGTAGGTAACTGTACAATTTGACTTGAAACATGGAAGCTGCTAGCTATACATTCTTTTGTTCTATAATAGTACATAAATAATGCTTATGTAAAAATCATAAAATGGTACAAAACAAGCTACTTAAAATAATAATACACTTTGAACGGAAACTTTATATAAGTATCATTTCATTAGCCTTACTACATCATATTACGTGTGTACACCAAGGGGTTTACCTACACAGTTGAACATGTCTTCCTGCATTTGACGATGACACAACATTTTACAATATTACATTCCGTAATTGGTATCTGCTAAACTTTTCTACTAATGTATTATTACAGGGTAGGTTGTTAAATAAACGGAATACTTAAAACTTGATAATGCTTTAGAATCCCAAATTACAAACCCTTCCAAACATTTCCAAACAAACGAAAAGTACTTATATCCTCCTAAGTAAAAACTCCTTCCTATAAATAATACCTTTGCTGAATGTCATTTCGATGCACGCCTCTCTCCATTCCATACTATACAATCATACATAACGTAATACAGGCTTAAAGGCAAATAGTTCTGGAATTTGAACGTGATAAAATATCTACAACTGAGGAATTTCTATGAAAGTTGACACATAAAGTTGAAGTTTTCTTGGTCTCTAGTAAACAGTATATTTACCTCTGAAGTTTTAATGAGGGTTTTGGAGAGAGAAATGAGATATATCTGAGAAATGTGTTTTTGTGTAGTAGAAATTGGCATATTATTATAATCCTCTTCTAATAAATGGTTCCAGACCATTTACCTACATGTTATTTTTACTTGTTTCTACTCGTCTACAGTTTTTGGGGAAACCGGGTTATCATTTGATGAAGGAGATGCAGAAGTAGTTTGTGCAGCATCATTACTCACTACTGGTTGTAATGATAACTCACTTTTCTCATTGTTGCTGGAACTCACTGATTCATTTTCTGGAATTGTAGCCGCATCCTTTGAAGCACTGCTTTCATCATTGGCCTTGTTTTCACCGTTTCCGTCATCCTGACCATTGGCAGCGGGGACTTTTTCCAGCCCGCCGCCACTCTGAGAACTGTCCTCATTGCGAGATGAACTAATGGCCGTGCTGTCCGTAGCCTTCAAAAGTTTGGGCCGATGAGATGTATAGTTCAGCTCGTAGCGTTTCCGCTTTCTGTCCCTATCACGTCTGCTTTTTAGCTTTGCACAACGAGTGGGTGTCACGTCCTCTGAGGAGGATAGACTCTTGCTGTTACCTGCCCCCTGAAAGCCATCCTCGCTGGAAGAATCTTTGTGAGAAGATGTGGAGTTTGCAGAGTCATTGTACTCGTTATTGTGAACTTGTTCGTCCAAACTGGACTTTTGCGGTGCGGACGCTTCTCCGTCTCCACCAATACTGCTTGTTAGTGTAACGTTCACCCTTGTCACCTGTAGAGTATCAGTAGGGATATGCATAAGCGTTTAGAAACACATAAATTAAGAACGGAGCTTTTGCTTATAGCTTGTATGGCATTGGCATATATGCTGGTATAAATATTTAATGTTTTCATTACTTTGCGGCGGCACCGAGCAACTGGTGAGGATGACGAGGATGAAGAGCTGGAATACGACCTTCGCCGCCTGTGCTTTCGTCTTCCTTCATTACTGTTGCATCCCTCTTGGTTGGAAATTTCCTGAAAGATCATGTAGTCTGAGGAGTCATCAGAGTCGGAGGATGACGTGGAGAATTGGGAGTAGAAGGCTGCATCTGAATTAGATCCCTGATCTGATCTTATGGCAATGTTTCGGTTATTCTACAGGGAAATTAAAAAGGGATGAAAAAAGTTTATACAATAGGTACTTATGTTGTAAAACTTTTAGCTTAGTGTTTAGTAAGGGACTTTACGAAGCAACAGCAATTAATTAAAAGTTGAATAATGCATAGTAGGCGTTGTGACATTATTGCCAGAGTTGTTGGTATAGTTTATATACTACCTACCTCTGTGTCACTTTCTCTGGAATGTTGGCGTTGTAGTAAAAGTTTCTTCAGATTATCGATCACTGTCCTGGAAGCTGGAGGACCGGTAATCAGCAAATTGTTTTCCTCCATGCTGAGTCCTTCCCTTTGTGCCTCCCTTTCTCCTTGCTGTTCTGCAGGTTGTGGCTGTTCACGAAAAGAAAATGAGAATTTTTAGTACAGGTTCAGTATGCCCCAAAACATGCAACAAGGAAAAGAATTTCAAGAAAAATCGATTTCGGATAGAGAGAACAATTTTAGGAAAAGATGACAATAAAGTGCTTTAAAAGTAATTTTGTATGCATGCCTAAATTTTATTATCGCTGATTATACAATAGAGCTTTAATTTTCCCCAAATTCCTTCAAGGACATAATAATATAAAAATATGTTTTTGCTTTTTGTGCAAAACTTTTCTAGGAAAAGCTGTAGATCCGTTTGGTGATAGATATATATATAATGTTGAATGTATTATGTTTTAACATGTTCACAATAAAAATGTATGTCTGCAACTTTGCTGCTACTTTTTGAGTTACGTGCCTGAGTTTGAAAAGCAAACGGAACTTTATCGTAAAATTCTGGCTTAAAGCAGAACAAATCTAATTAATATTACCAGAAGCAGGCCATTTAGATAAAAGTAGGCTGTATAAGTAAACACAGGTGAAATCGATAATTCAAAGTCAGGCAATGGCAAAGGTGAGTTTCAACAGAACCAAGTAATAATGAGTAAGCATTAACTAATTACTCGTACAAGCTAAACTCCTTGTCCTTTACTCGGAACACTACATTCACAGCTTGTCATTCATCACCACGATATGTTGTTCAAACTATTCTTGGTAGCAGTACCCCATTTTCTCTGGTAATTAGGAAGACACAAAACCATCTAATGACAAAAGCAAGAGTTTAACTTGCATATTGGTTTTCTCCCGTCCTACATTCGATTGATAATTGAATGAAGCAATATGTAATCGGAACGTCTAGCATTGCCCCAATTTACATATCAAGTTACAGATTTTCCACACACTTTTACTTTTAACAATTTACCGTTTCATTGTCTTAAACACGTACTGCGTTCATTAGTAGTGGAAATGGAGCACGAAATGAAGTTTCCTACATTTTTTCCTAATTTTAATAATTGGCTCCACTCATTTGTGAATAGCCAAAGTTTTTACAACTTTTTTATGAATTCGAGGAATACTTCCTTTACTATAGGTTTTCAGCATATAAATAAGGAGAAAGTATTTAAATGAAATGCCAAACTGTCAGCACCATGTGTCATCTTTGCAAGATGTATGACTTCACCTTAAACTTTCACTTTCAACGTTTCAGCACTTTTGTTTCTCACCTCTTCATTTGACACTAGCACCCATGACTCCTGAAACACGTCTGATATCAACTGCCGTCAATATCGGTAACAAAGTTCAAACCTAGATGATACAGAATATAGATCTAATCTACAACCAGAGTACATAATATGCGGGTGCAAACTATCAGGGTGCATTTTTTGCTGCTGTTGTTGAAAAAAAGTACTTTTAATTGCAATGCTGGTAATAAACGATAAGGTAAACTAATCCTGTTGGCATAAAGCAAGCAAATATTATTCATCAACCATCCATCACCTTCAGCAATGGAGCAAACAGAAATTACCATAAGGTGAAAAGGTTTCTTGACGATAAGGTAGGAACGGGATTTGGTCTAAGCTTCAGCAAACCTTGATAATAATAAGTATATCACCCTCACTGAATAATCATGCAGAACAGAGCTATGATTTGACTAGAGATACTTTTTAATAGTTGTTGTAAAGCTTATATATGGTCGATCCATCATCACTTGCACTTTTAGATTATTCCTCTTCAAGTAAAAAATGTTAAATCCAACTTTGTATTCAAGGACAAATTTTATGGATTGAAACCTTTTGAAATTTCTTGTTATCAAAGTAAGTGATGTCTGAAAGCCCATTAATATTATAAAATGCCCATCAAAAAAGGTGTTACAATATGCTAAAAAGCTCTCAGGTAAAAGAATAAAACCTTCAAATTCAAATTGAAAGTTTATTGATATCCTGTCTGTCACAACGTCTTTTTTATTTTATCACCTTTACCATTTTGTCACAAAAAGAAGCATAACAAGAGGTTCAATATGGTACATCATAATTCTTCTGTGTATGTGTGCATAATAAAGAAGCAGGAAAAATGAATAGGTAAACTTTTTTCAACAAAGTTTACACTCAAAAAAACCAACATCAAGGTAACACGACGAAAGGTAACAGAAACGAAAGCTGCTTCACGCATAATATTATGCATTTAATATTCACGTACATATAACTTTGTGCAGTCAGCATTGATGAACAAGAAAGAAACTTTGGTGCAATAAAAAAGTCTTCCTTTCGTCCTGATCCTGATCAACAAAGATCATGTCATGTCCTTGGGATTTGAGCATTTGTCTTGTTTTTTTACTATTGTGTTGCTGCATACATAATACAAGCTAAAATGCTAAAGGGACGACTATAAGTTCTTTGATAAATATTATATGCTTTTCAGAAAAAATGATTTTTTCTTTATCAAACATTGTAATTTTATATTATGCTCCTTTGCTACCGCAATGCTGAATTGTCAACGTACTCTCCCATCCTTATATCCTAATCGAAAATTTATTGTATATTCTACTATCGTAATCTTCATCTGAATCGTTATTGCTTTGACTTGTTATGTACCTACGTTGTAGGCTACGTCGATGATGGTCTTCCTTTAATTTCAACTGCAAGTCAACTTACAACAAAATGCGGTTCCCCTTCAGCCCAACTTGTTTTTTTTTTGCAAAAGGCTAACGTGCTGTCATATTAAAAGTATGATATATAAAGTTTTACTAAAAAGCAAGTGGATAGTGGATGAGTGACCATAAAAAATGCACAACAGAAGGTTGTGCACGAGAATTTCACGTTTCACGTCACTGTTTCTTCCCTCTAATATTGCTGTTACAATGCGTGATGATGGAAGACATACAAGTTATGCATTGTTGTAGGTCCATGACCATTATCCTCATCATGTCATAATGATTATTCATTGAATAAAAACGAAATGTACGCCAAGGAGGAGTAAACTTTTATCTTATCTATCCGAAATGTTGAAATTTTTCTTGAAATTATGCTAAATAATATATTTCTATTCAATATATTTGGTATAATAAATAGTCAATAGTATGTACTTTAGACTTGACTTACCTGTTCACAAGTCCCCATTTTCATAACTTGCTGTTGTTTCGCAATTTATGAATATTTCGTCTCTCGTTTTGAAGAAAACGGCTTTTGAACTTTTTTTCTTTTATTTATTTTATGTCGTGAGTAATATTTTATTAGCTTGCTCAACTTGTTGGTAGATCCAATAATTTGTAGTTAATTCCCTTCTTATTGTATTATTTATGTATTATCAAAAATTCAAGAGTGACGTACTCTGATCGATTCGTTTAAAAAAGAGTGAAATACTGATCGACAGTAATCACTTTCCGATAGTACAGCCCAGCCAAAGTTGGAAAACGTGATGTGTTGTTCAACAACGCTTGTCACAAAAATATTTTTCAACGGTTATCGAGATGAAAATGTTTTTCGCTTCAACAAATTATATGAGCAATAAGCACTTTTTATTGTGTTTTTGTTGCGAATTTTGTCTCTTTGCATGAATATAGTTTATAAAAGAATATTTGCACTTCCGGTGTAAATCCACACACAAATTACTAATTTTTCGAAAGTTCGGTTCAACAAGACATACAATTTAGCAATCTCATGAAAGCAACCAGTGCTAGAGATTGTTTATGAAAGTTTCATTTTTATAAAAGCTTTCAGTAAGAAAAATATTGGTACACACACACAAATAGACACAAACAAGTGTTAGTTTAATCGGCACTGGAACAACAAACGTTCAACGTCCGTTTTTTAGGCTCTCTCGTTTCCATTAATGTTTATTGCGTCAATTTCATCTTTTTTGATTGAATCAAGTCGTGATGAGCAGTCGTCGTGTAAGAATCCACTTGAGGGTTTCATAGGAAAGAAAAGTTTCCACTTTCTTTTATAAATTGATCAATTTTCGTCTATTCCATTAAATACATAGGCTTTGTACTTTGATTGAAAGTTGAGAAAAATAAATAGGAAAAATACAATTGAAGGCCAGCAATAAAGGGTTGCACAAAAGCAAAATATTTTTCTTGACAGCATAAAAAATACTAGTAAAATGGAATGAATAGCTGGAAATGTATAGGTGCTTTCACTTAAAACTTTTTGATTGACATGTGACAACAACTGAATAAAATATTACTATTAAACTATTTTTTGGAGAAATTTGATTGTATCATCAAAAACTGATAAAAAATTATAGGCTATTATATATAAAAATACAAAACTGGCTAAACTGAAATTACTAGAGATAATTTGATAATCAAAGCATTCTCTGTTGGTTAATCACCGGTAAATATTACAAATCCATTTAGGACAGCTAACTACATTAACGTCATTTTTCTCGCTTGCCTTTCTATCCTGCTCCCCTGTGTACTACTTTTTCCTTTTATTCTCCAAACAAAACTCTATCTTATTATATGTGTCGTATGAAAAGGCTTGCTCCAGCGACAGCTCTGTCCGTCTTGTGGGGCTTGTGCTGTACACGCGTCTGCTGGTGGTTTTCACTCCTCTGCTTCACTTTTATATTATGCTATAGTCAGGCAGGGCGTACAGAGTGCTGGATGTATCGAGGACGCTAAATCAATTAAGGAACTTCTACACGGGTGGTAATATAGGAATTACAACAGTTATTACCAAACACTTTTCCATATTATATGCACACGTCTCTACAATGAATGTTTCGGGTAGTATATAGGATCTAACGAAATGGGCAAATCAGCAAAAGAAAACAACAGGTATGCAATTTTCTATTTCTGGAGTAGTGACTGCTCTCGTTTTCCTCTCCTTTTCTTTTTAGCACTTGTACAACTTATAAGTAGTCCGTTCAAGTAATGGTGATAATAATGAATTATTACGTTCACATGCACAACAACGGTCGAACTTGAGGAATTGGGTTGAAAAAAGGATTGGTCATTGTACGCCCAAAAAATGGGAAAAGTATATGAAAAATGTCCCAATAATTTCCAGGATCTGGGTATATGAATAATGTACATACACAAACAATGTGCCTATATAAAAAAGCCTTTTATCGCGTCCAGCTCTAGTAGCCCGCTATTTGTTGCTGATGATGATTGTATATAAAGGAATTTACTACGTCGTGTGCTATTACTTTCCCCCGTGTAGTAATACTGATCCGAGAAAAGGAGCTGGAGCAGCAGCAGCAGCACCCACAACAACATTCACCACGGACATTACAACAACTACTGTCAATAAACTCATGATGATCGATCGTTTTTTCCTGGAGCGTGGCTTCTCCTGAATAAGTGTAGGGAGAGCTCTCACACAGCGCTCACTGCACACCGATACAGTATAAAAAGCAGGGGCAGCAGAAGTGGCGTCGCTTTCTCCGTCGAATTTTCTCCTTGCCTTCTCTCGCTTCCCCCCTTTCTGGTCTATTTCTAGTTCTAAGCAGCTTGCACCGAGTTAGCAACCAGGAAAGTGGAGAGAGTTATAGAGCTTGGGTGCTAATTGTATACGGGCTTCCCAGAAGAAACTGTTATGTAAGCGGGTGTTATAACGATGAAGCACATACAAAAAGTACATAAATTTCGTGGGAGTATGTAATGGCTTTACAGATTTGTTGTATAAAATATAGTTGAATAGATAGGCACACTTTTGTATTCCTTTTGTCCCAACAATATAACTTCCCTCTATACAGTTATCATAGCCAAGTAAAGCAATAAAAACTGAGGATGATGATAATAGTTGTCGTATCCCGTTGTAGGTGTAGGCGTACTACTATTTTTACTGGCAGCTGGTACCGACGACGATGATAATGGTGTTGAGCTACTTTGTCTATTCCGATTAGATGGAATGAATTATAAATAAATCAAATAAAGTTTGTTCCATTTACAGGTATATATGCATTATCTAGTAGCAGCTATTTGTAGAGATGTCCTCTATAAGGCATATAGTACAAGTGTTATACTGGTGGTCGCTGTTCCTGGAGAAAATCCGGGGCTACAATGAGGGTAGATTCATAAAAGTTGCTATACAGCATATAAAATGCGAAGGTGGTATAATAAGTGGGTTGGCATTCATGTATAGTCACACTATCAACCACCACCAGAGCTGATTTGCTTCCTTATATTCCTTCCTCTTATCAATGCTTGTCCTGTTCTCGCTTGAGCACTCTTCCAGCAACAACGGAAATAAAATTTCGCAGGTAACATAAACAGTAAATCCGATCACGGTGTAGTGGCACTAGTACCACTGTTCCTGTGAAGTGTTCTATGGTTGGTATTTTTGGGCTAATGATTGCACACGTTCAAACGTAGGCAGGTAGTCACATAAAAAAGGT
The DNA here is from genome assembly GCA_029691765.1 of Entomobrya proxima. Lineage (NCBI taxonomy): Eukaryota > Metazoa > Arthropoda > Collembola > Entomobryomorpha > Entomobryidae > Entomobrya > Entomobrya proxima. The sequence goes on from CM056172.1 coordinate 12,142,821, forward strand.
AAAAATAGGAATGTGCTAATTTTCCTGCTATGCAAAAAATGCGACAAAAGAGCTTCTCCTTTTTAGTCCTTGTTTGGTGGTCCCAGAGAGTTATATATCACTCTTCTGGAGTTGTTGTTGGCTTGTATTTTAAAACTACTTTTTTTATTTGCAAGCAGGTGGGTATGTATATGTATATAAGGCTTGGCGTTTTTGGTGTGTGAAATGAGATAATGGGATCAATAAATGCGATTAAATAGTGTACGTGGTTAAGTTGGTTGATGATAATAAATACATAAATAAAATATTAGAAAAACAGAACACACGATCAGGTCGACGACGGCGGTGGTGAACGAACAGCACGCGGCTCTATCCGTAACTGCAGTGAAATGAACGTGATACCGAGAATATTATTGCACTACCAACATCATATCACGTCGTCATCAGCGTCGTAAAAAATGTGAAAGGATGATGGGTAACTAGCATATTACTATATTGATGTGTAGTAAGTAGTACGTTGATGATGAACAAGTACGTACGTTATATTTTCATTTTACATGTGTCCGTACGATTTGTACATGTTCATTTTTATTCCAACAAACATCCCTAGAAAAATGATCCTTCTTCTTTCTTTATAACAAGTACGTAGAGCAAGATATTACGTGTATATTTCACACACAACTGTGGAAGAACGGATGTTTGCTTCAATTAAACATTGAGCACTATGCTGATGATGCCAACTTGTGTGTTGCTGTGCTCTCTGGATAAAAAATATTTCTCACACAATACAACAACTCACAATCTGTCCAACTCAATCGTCTTTGTACTGGCTAAAAAATAAAGCGGACATGAAAACTTTGAGAACGAGATACAATATTGCTTATAGAGAAACATCATACATGTTTTCGTGCCTGGTCCAAGTAATAATGAAGTGCATCATCCAACCAAAATAATATTATCATTATGCTCTTTCTCTCTTTTTCTAAGCTGGCAAGGCAGGCATACGGGGGAACTAAAAACATGTACAGCAAGTGGTTATTTTTTACCACTTGGTATTCATTCTCTCACTTTTTTTCTGAAAGAACGTTCTTCGTTTTTATTCACAACGCAGAGCTTTTAGCATTATTGCTTGTGTTCCTCTGCGCTCTGCTCTCTTGCCACCACCACAAAACTACTTCACACAAAAAAACACTGAGTATCGAAGAAGAATGTTTTGCCGTGGACTATTCTGGTCTCTCTGGTGGAGCTAAAAATGGTGATGAGGATATTGACTGCCTTCTCCGTGACTCATTTTTTTGTTTCATATTATTATAGCAGCAGGAGCACAAACACACAAACATAATATATAAAGCGATTCATATTTCAGTTTTGAAGTCACATTCATAAAAATAGTAATCCAATCGGACGCGAAGTAGTCTGTGCGGCGAGCAAAGGTATTTTTTTGTCGTGCAGCTCGACTTCGTTCTCGTTTCGCTCTCCTTGACGTTTTATATTTTTGGAGTATAGGTAGTAGGTTGATTGTAAGCCATTTTTAGCCTGAAATAAGTTTTATTCATCACAGTTCAGTTTTTATGTTGGAATTCTATATTATTATTGCTCTTTTTTGGGTGGGATGTGGGTGCAGAACAAAAAAAGTTGATCCAAACCCGTAACACTACATTTGATGACACAACAGTTCCTGATAAATGCTCTGTGTGTACATTTTTATTTAGACTGAATAAACATGACTACTTTTTATACAGCCCCAACAAAAACGGTTTGGAACTCAGATGAATGAAGAGGAGGGAGGTTAGGTTAAAAATATTACGTGTTGATGATGACGACAATGAGGATCGCTTAAAAATGGTAGTGTGACGATGACTGAGAGACTAACAAACAACGATGAGCCGTATAAGATATAGGGTGCTTGTAACGCACACAAACCTGAAATTGTGTGAGCGTTTAAAACAGCAGAGGGATGGTGGAATTGTAAAAACGCTACAGTGATGGCAATAGAGCAATAATCAGCATAAATCTATGGAGTACACATAGATGCTGTGGGAATTTGTTCAACCACCATGCACTATGCACGTTAAATGTTCAATTTGTGGTGATCGTGTGTAGGCATTTCTTCTGTTGTAGCTTTACAACCTCATCATCTCAAAAATCCCATCCTACACGTTTTACTGAAGTCCTTTACAAAAATTTTCTTGTCTGTGTTTTCATGACTTTTCGTATCCTATGAATGTCTGTTAGGCAAGTCGACAAGAATGCTGCTGGTAGTGGAGATTGTGTGGAGTATAAGGTTTTCATTTGGATTCTCAGCAAGTTGTATTTACCTTTGCCAAAGAGTCTTATAGAGCATTGACATATGAATATTATTATGACTGTACCAAAAGATCTATAAAACTGCCTGCATACTTATTTACTAACATTATGTGTGGGAATAATAAGGTAGTTGTAAGGTGAATTTTTAGTCGGGGCTTTGTAAAGAAGGTTGATTAGATGACGGTGGTGTGACAGTGACGATGACAGCCCAACTACTGGAGTTTGTTGTGGGCAGTAAATGTAGTTTATGCCGGTGACAATGCATATTATATGCCATGAAAAATAGTACGTGTGACTCCCTTTTAGCAAAAGTAAAGTGTTTGCGAGCTGAGGCTTAAAGGTAGAAAAAGGTTTGAGAAACAAAAAGGAACTTTGTATTTTAAGCTATACCAAACCCAAGATGAACACTGACAACTGAAGGAAATGGAAGTAGAGGACCCCCGTAATTACAGTCATCATAGTCGTATCCACGCAATATACTCACGTTGAAATGGTTGAATGTCAGCAAGTAGTAGAAAAAACGAAAGTGAGCCTAACAAAGCTCAACAGTCTGACTGTCTGAGAATTTTATTTCCTATGCCTATAAGATAATATTGTATAATATGTTTTCTGTGCCTGTTGTATACATAGTACAAGCTTTAATCAGTGAAGGATGCATGGGCGCTTCTATTATTTCCAATTCCCTATTGTCCCACAGAAACATTGTGACTTACTCACTGTCATACAAAAATGTTTGCATGCTATGTTTTGCTTTTGTACCAGTGCCATGCCCAAATAGCTAGACAACTGTGACTGTAACAAAAACTATCACGAGGACATGGACAGAAATGATAGTAATCATCACACAAGACTGATGCTTTTTTCTATTAGTTCCTTTTGTTTTACTTGATCATAGTCAATGTTTAATTACTGAGTAGTGAGTGAGTACTATCATCCGACATCCAATTTTCTTTCGCACATCTGCTTGCAACAGTTTGCTAACAAAGTTTGAATCACGATGTAAATGAAATTTTGTCATATAGCAAGTAACATGCTATATAAGTCATGTATTCATATTATATCCACCAAGGTTTTAGGTATTTGGTTTCATGAAAAATAATAAGCAGTAGTAGAACTGTATTGTCTTCTGAAATCTGTATTCCAGTTGCTCCGATTTCATTTACAGCAATGTATTTTATGTAAACCATAGTTTCATGAATATGTTAGATTGTATTGACATACTGACAATCAAAATCAAGTATAAAAAGTATTTTTCATATTAGCATCATTTACAAAGAAAAACATCTCATTTATGCATATCCGGACACAATTTTGCATTCCGGAGCACTAAGCGCCAAGAACAAGCAGATTTTTCCTTTATGATATTCTTGTTTCTGTGAATTTCTTTCGACCTCCACACTTTGTGTTATGTTTTATACGCGATAAAGGAATCTCATTATTCTTTGTGCTTGAAGAGATGGCATAAGAATCCTCCTAGTCTCCCTTCTTGGTATTATAATTCCGTGGTAAACATTTGGTTAAAGTTTCAAGAAGGGATGTTATATCATCCTGTATTTTGTAAGAGGAGAATGATTGAATAAATTCAAATAAATACACATCAGCAACAAAGAAATCTTGTTGGGCCAAGTCTTTTAGCTTGATGTATGCATTCACCATTTCACCTCGGGAAGCAAAAATCTTGATTTTTTATGTAAAAATTGTCGTAGTCGTGGTGTGGGTATAGAATCTTTTGTTTGGAAAGTATTACCCTGTGCTACAATACAATGCAAAGTACACTAGTAAAATCAAAGCAGAAACACGAAACACTTTTTAAAAGGTGGTTTTTCAAGCTTACATTATTTTACTATACTACATTCGAAATTGTATATTATATGCCTTACATTATCAAGTATAGGTCGTAAAATATTGAGATTGAAAGTAGTTAGAGGACGAACGTAAACAAACACGTAAGGGAGCAGAGCAGGGATATAAAATGTTAAGTTTCGTAAAGAATCTTATTGCTGTTTTCATTATCGCAGCACAGTCATAATAATATATTGCGTATCTATTATATCAAATGATGTGCATCACGCATCGTATGCCACATACCCTAAAACGCCTAATGATATTCCAATTCCAACTTCACCCCAACTTGCCAGAGGCCGTGTACACAAGGAAAGAGGATGATGTGTGTTGCTGCTATTCCTTTTGAAGAGGATTGTGCTCATGAATGTAAAGAAGATTATGAAACTATAATTTAAGACAAAATACAAGACGCTTTTTACATGTTGCCCTTACAAAAATCTAATCCAACAATGGGCTTTGGTTTCTCTTCAGGTGTGCAAAGGAGCATATATCGACAATTCACCAAGTTTTATCACTACCATCCACGAACGACATCCTCACTATTGTGAATATTATTCTCTTTCAAATTATTTGTCCAAATTGAATATTTCATCAACGGAATGGATGGATGCAATACCAGTGTTGGGTCGAATGAAATGCATAAAGCGGGTTTCAAAAGAATTTACCACAGAACATCTTCGTGTCTTCTGGCTACGTTCTCATCATTTCGTGTACTCGACAAGGAACAGAAAACGAATTTTAAGATTGGGATAGGATTTTTATCGGTTTATTCTATTAGTTAGGCTGATTTATATGTATGCCATGCCACATGCCGTTTGATAAGCCCTCCTTGCCACATACACACAATATATTCTTGAGCTCTGTGCCAGTAAAGGAAAATGGAAAACCAGAATTTATCGAAGAAATCAGGAATTTTTATTAAGTAGTTTTCTTATATACACAAGTTCTTGGGTTTGCATGTAAACATCTTCAAAAACCTGATGTGGATCGTATTATACTGATCACAATGATCCACTCGCTTGTCGTCTTTACCAAAGACTGGTTTTTGTAGTTCAAGTCCAAATGCAGTTTTTACGAGAGAGACGATTGAGGTTCCTGGGTAAGGAATTTAATGTTGGCTCTGGCCTTTCCACGGCTTTCCGCTTCATTTGTCTTTGTCTGATCATAAACTGCATGTAGTATTTTTAATCAAGCATACATATTATAGTCGTCGTCGGTCACATATCTGTATTCATAAATGCATACTAAGATAATATTAGGCTACGTACTCTTCTCTTTTTTGTAATTCGACTTGCGTCACAGTAATCATTAAACTACAAGTCAACAACAAAACCTGGTTGAAAACACAAAGCGTATAATTAAGTTAAAATAGACATAATGGAAAGAATGTAGATTTAATCACGAAATGTGTGTTGTAGAGTCAACATTTAAAGCAAATATTATACGTTCTCTGCAGTGTAGTATTAAATATTTATCCAAGATTGAGAAAATTCAGCGGAAATGAGATTTTGTAATGCTTCCTTTTCCTTAATCACTGAAAATGCTAAATGACTATCACGACAATATATCACTACTTATATGCTTATACTACCCTTTTTATTCATAACAATAACATAACATAGAAGTTTATTCCAACGTATTTAAAAGCTACAAAACCTTTCTTCAAATATTCTTTAGCAAATGCTTGCATGAAAGGAAGTTGTATAATACACCTGGATATAGATTTTTAATAATATCTTAGGATAAAAATACTTTACAAAAATGTCGAAAGTCATCGGGGACAATGGGTACGGGCATAATAATTAAATCAAAGCAGCCGATGTAGTGCAGTCAATATAATGGGTATTGACAGAATTGTCCGAACCGCTATTTTTCTATTAGTTCGCCATTTCTTCGCAAGCTGTTTCAGTAAATTAAGTATATGCTTCTCCATATCTCTCACGTAAATCGCGAAATGTCGTTAATTACATATACACATACCACTTGCCACTACGACCAAATCTAATTTTAAGGATGGAATTATGTACTACCTATGAATTCCTCTTCTGTGAATGACGGACAAGCATCGTTTGCTGTTTGGCATGTTTGCTTGAAAATGTTGTTACGTAGGCTTATGCCATTCTTGGATGGAAGGAAAAGATTACGTTGGCATTTTTATTAATAAACATAGCACCACCACGTGACTGACTCATCGTTATTTTTTATTCATATACTTACCATAAAACAGTGTTATGAATAATTTGATGCAGACGATAGCGGTGAATTAATGGTAATGATGATGAGGACGAGCAAAATGTTTCGCAAGACTTGCGTTTCAGCAACACGCCAAAATAGCAGTGATTGGAAAAATACGATTTGCGTGGTGTGAACAGAGTTATTTTTAACACAAGGAGAGGACATGAAAGGCAGACTGGACTATGACATTTTGCTTTTTTATGATGCAATGACGTTTTTCGTTGGTCGATGACAGTTCGGATTTCAAACAAAATACCTCAAGACAAGTATAATATTGCATATTATAATTCCAATGTCTAATTTCATGGAAGAAAAATCAAGAGTCATTTCACATAAGACATATTATATTTGCTCAATTTTGGATTTTCTTTGAATGAATTCCACCAAAGTAAATATATTCATGAAAGCTCTTGCGAACACCTACATTCTACATTAAAGCCAGTCATGAGTAATCACGTAAAGTTGATTCAATCTATTGCGGCACTGCTTCCTTTCCCACTTTCTTGGTTTTCTAAAACTCTTGACTCTTTATCAGCCTTTTTGAGAAAGATGAGGAGATCCCTTCATTAGAGTGCAACGTGCAAGATTTTCGTGCTCGTGCACTTCATTACAAATTTTCTTGTTTTATTAATGCCTACAAAATGTAAAATGCTGATGTATAACAACTTCCTTCTAATGCTCTCTTCGTGTCGTGATCATCGTGATTATGCTCCTAATTCTGATTGCTGCGGTCATAGTTGCTTGGCTTGGCATTCCTATTATCTTATCGCATCAGACTTTTTTAGCTGTCAGAGTTTGTAGTTTTGAAACTTTTCTTCACAAATCACAATTATGATTATTATTTTCTCTGCCAAATCAACCTCATCTCGAAAAGAGCAGCGCTTTTTTATTGCCACGTTTATATGCCACATCCCGTCTGAATATTATGTACTTAAAGTAAACTTTATGAATTGCTGATGATTTCGTGCAACAAAGGCGGAGAGAATGGGCTAGAAATGATGCACTTTTACAATAATTTTTCTTCGTTTTTTTTGTTTCGAAACATCTCCATCCAATCTGCATAATGTGTGCATTATTACATATCGCAAGAAGACCATAATGTCTTTCCTTTTTTCAAGAAAATGGTTTATATATTTTTTATTACTTGAACTTACGTACAAACTGCGGAGAACGGTATATGGCTTGCCATGTAACATATTATATCCCTGTCAAAGGTTTTTAATAAAGGCAAACAGCATTTTATGGCCCCGAAGGGACACGCTTCACAAAGGGGATGCGATAAGGGCTTTGCAATAATGAGATGATGAGAAAGGCATCTATCTACAATCTGAGTTTCCTTTGAGACTTCAAGCGGTTATCAGTCATTACACTTCTTACATACTAAAAAGACAGGCATAGTCACAAATTTTTATGCATAATATTGTTGAATAATAACAAATAATATGCAATAATAAGGAAAAGAGACATTGTAAAAGGTTATAAACATGCAAATAAAAAAGTGCTCGTCAGCTTATTGATTTCTTCCATTACGTCGTATTTTTCTGAAAGCTTGTAAATCCTTATACCTTTCTAGCCTATATTTATTATGTCATTATTGCCAAGAAAGTGACGCACTAAAAACTGGAAGAAACATTATATTGTACACTCTCCATAATTCTTCAGCGGTACTTAACAAATTTCAAAACAGAATATAAATGAAGCCAAACTAACAACTAAAGAGCGTGACATAGGCATATGTGATGAAAATATTATTGTGATGAAATGGACATCGACTTTGTGCGTCTTTGACTATAATACAGAAAATGAAAATGTCTTTTTTTAATTCTACACGTCACACCAAAAAGCAACAAAAGCATTTTTCATTCTTTGTGCAATAATAAGCATAACAAAAATATATGAAATAAAAATTACATATCTTTTCATCCCCAGTGAGTATTATTGTGTTTATAAGTGCATTATGAATATTACTTTTGCATTAAGCATATTGCTGTTCAGTGCTATCATTATAACACTCTAGCCAAAGTGTTTTTCTACCATTTTCGAAAATAGACATAGTTATTCCTGCATACAATGATGCCTACGTGAGTAACTGAAGAGCAGGGCTTACGAAAAGTAAAAAAGTGAATGTCGATGTTTTTACATAGTCTTGCCTAAAAAGGAAAAAAGGAAAGAGATTACATCACAAGTCACCCTCAATAATACTACAACCCTCTAAACTTCATTCCTTTCCATATGCAAGCAAAGAGAAGACTCACAAACCAGCACAAAAAATGGTTTTAGAGTAGACTCTGACGATCATCATGGTTGTTGGTGGAAGGGAATTTATCTTTTGGTAATGCATATTATTATTTTGAAGTTGGGAGTGAGGGTTTTTTGTTCGGTGGTCGAACTTGTTTTTGAATTCTCTTCTCCTCGCAACAACCTGTTCTAAAAATAAACGGGAGAAACCATGTGCATCGGACAGAAAAGAGCAGATGGATACGGTATGAGATTTTTTATGGATTAATGATGATATTGACGAAAGAGCTGTAAGAAGATGTGGATATGCGTGAATTGGGGATGTGGTTGGGTGTTACACAAAAAGTCTTCATGTTCTTTTGAGTCTTGGGTAGAGACTTCTTTTCTTGAACGAGAGGGTGAGTTGCAAAGAAAATGTCTGATCATGAAAACTTGAAACATCCATCACATGGATTTAGTGACAAATATACAAAGTACATATAACATACTTTGTTGTATCGTATGAAATTTAATATCCAACCATGGGAAAAGGGAATAAAACTTTAATAATATTGAATATGATAAAATTGTCTGTAAATCGTTTTGTTTTGCTGGTTTGGTTTGTATGAAAACGACTAGTTGTTTAAAACTTAGCATAGCATTTATATAACAAAACTAGAAACAATTTTTAACAATTCAAATCACGCAATTTACACAAAAATAGTTTGATTATTGCGCTTTGAACCTGCCCTTTTCCCTTGAAATTTGTGCTAGTTGACGATAATATTTAATTTTACTTGAATCTGGCTTGATGGCTTTCCAATTTGTTGGGAGTTACCAAAATGATTACCCGTAATTGGTTTTTTCCTTGGATCAATAATCGATAATGGGGTGAAGTGATAAATGCCTAATATTCTTTTGATAACTGATGGGTGCTTATTTGATTGCTTTTCCAAGGTTAAATAAATGTCTAGCGTTTCAGCTAGCATAAAATAAATCGTCGCGCTGTCACTCATTGCTCTACAAAACCCTCAATTTGTTCGTTAGTTTCCAATATTTTTAAGAATAATTCCTACGACATGCGATATGCAGTAGTTCTTCATACGTATTCGTTTGATGCTTTGTATGCAATGCGAATGTGATACTCCACAATAATAAAGAAATAATTTGGCGAAATATAGCAATTTAGTTTTGGCATTTCTAAAATTATGTTTGATTTTACTATACTTTTTGCCTTCAATATCAAATCAGTTTTATTTCCAAACGTTTCATTAATTTGCAGAATTTCTAAAAAAAACCTAAAATAATATTAAAAACACGTTGATGTAATTAAATAATTGTAAAAGACGTGACTTAATATTATCATACAATATAGTGGAAGTCCTAGCTATAGAAAACATGAATTAATTAAGTAAAGATCATCATGCAATCTAAATAATTGAGTTGAAATAATAACCTGAGGATTGAGAACAGGAACATGCTTACACTTGTAACTAGTAAATACGTCAATGAGAACTTCAATAATAATTTGTAATTATAAAATTAGCCTTAAAGATACATAAAATTGGCATTACGTACAGGTGTTGACTTGCAGATGAATTCTATACGCAAGATTTCAGAATCGAGCAGCTAAATGTAAACATATGTATTAAATGAATGATACAATATTAATAAAAGGTAAAGTTTGTCACAACGCATGTGAAAAATGCAAAAGATCAATCTTATCGTTACAGTAAAGTTGAACATCAAGCCTATACATAAAATATAAACTCGTAAGGTTATGGAGAAACCGAACTTTGAAAGTGGCAAGGGACAATTGTTTGCTTGAGAGCCATCCTCTCTCTCCATGTTTCTATTTGTAGGTATGCATGCAATTCTTCATCACGTAATGATATTTTTCTTTGAATATGTTATCGAACTAGAATTATAGCGAAAAATCACGATCAGTCCAATAAATTGTAATTACAAAATCCGTTACGAAACGACCAGCTATGACTAAATTATCCTAAAAACGATTTTTTCCTTCTGACACGACCTCGGGAGCTCACAGAAACATCAGGTTCATCACTATCACTCCCTTCAGCGTAGTCCGGTCTAGGAGCGCCACGGGTTCGTCGACTACTACTGCTCTCCTGAAAAAAGTAGGGATTGCATTTAGTCCAGAACAGATTTATTAATTTTGACTCAAATGCGACTGAACAATTTTCAATAAAAAAATTACCTCATGTCGTTTGGACCTTGGAGGGGATTGATTGGCGTCTTCATCAGAAAAACTATGTCTACTAGGTTTTCGTCGCAACCTACTACTTCTCCTTTTATTACTACCAGCGTCGTCATCCTCATCTGAAGAACCTTCGTCCTCTTCTTCATCCTCATCTTCGTCTTCCTCTTCTTCCTCATCATCATCAACTTCCTCTTCTTCTTCCTCCTCTTCTGCTTTATGCCGAGAGCTCCGCCGAGTTCCAAGTAATCTGGAGGAAGGACCGGGTTGATTCAAGTCTTCGTCGTCATCCTCATCCTCATCTTTTATAACGTTTCTCTTTGATGGGGAAGGGTCCTGACGGCGAAGTTTTCTGGGAGGCGATTCCTCTGACCGACTAGTGATGCGTTGACGCTTCTTCTTCACGACATGGCCCTCATCGCCAGATGATCCATTCTGGGTTTCATCGTAGTTCCTCACTTGTTTACCTCTGAAACGTGTACCTGAAGTGAAAAACCGTAGAAAATTACAACACCTCGAAAATTTTCATAATACTACTTGACTTGAGTTATGACTGAGTTGATAAGTAACTAACCATAAGTGTGATCATCAGAATCATTTTCGTAATATATTGATCGACGGGATGTGCCCGTCAAGTTCTGAACTCTGGAAGATCGTCTTAACGAACCTCTTGACGCCTCGTGGTCGGAATTGCTATCAAAGTTTACATCCGAATCATTTTCATCATCAGCGGCATGCAGGTGGGGCATAGCTACATCGTCGCTGTCTTCAAATTCGTCACTTCCAGCGTCATTTACGTAGGGGCGTTTGCGCGTACCACTAGTGTTTGAGTTTACAACTCGTGATGATCTCGTCTGATGTTGCTGACCTCTTCCATTGGTAGAACGATGACTATGCAGACTTTCCCCAGAAGAAATTCTATATCTTTTGACCTTACGAGTCGGTCTAGAAGTAGGTGGAGAAATGCCGTTACGCGAACTATGTCCATTAACAGAACGATTTGTGGAAGAAGATGTGGTGGTGGAATTTCTACTTCTTAGTTTTCTCGAACTGGAAGACCCTGGAGCGCGATCGCCATTGTTGGTCCGCCTGGTAGAATATCTCCTTTCATGATCGTCATCTGAGCTTCCACCATTCTCACAATGAAGGTATGGATTCTTAGCAGCCGCATTTCTCACTGGATTTTTTCTTGGTGAATTTGCATTAGAGGAAGCTCTTGCAGGCATCACACGTTTTTTGGGACTCTTTTGTGGGCTACCCGCAGAACTGTTCTTGGAGCCCTTCTTACGACTACGGTATGACGTCAAAATGGGTTTCACTTGGCAGTCATACATGGACTGTAATCGAATGGTCATGCTGTAAATCTACAAAGAAAACGTATGTGATTAGTTACAATGTGCATAAAGTGGAAGAATGAACTGTTATACTGTCATCAAAGTTAGATGAATATCTTCTTTATACCTGAGATCTCTTGTCAGTATTGTACTGCCGAGAATTATTAAAGATTAGGTTCATATCCTTATGGAAATCTAACGGAGAGCTATAGTTGCCCCCTGCAAGGTCCTCTTTAACAGACTGCAAATCCATTGGGGTATCAATAGCTTGATAGTAATCCGGATACTCTTCAGGATTTACAGGAACTCTGAATGGAACGGCATCTTTACAAGCCCATATTGTATCTAAAAGATCCCGACATCTTTCTTGCCAAGGGCGGGTGTCCTCTTCTTCATCAGTCTCATCCATTCTTCTACTTGACTTTTCGGCATTGCGGAGTGACCGACGGGAGCTTGTGGCTTGTTGACTAGCAGGAGTAGTAGAGCTTCTATCAGATCTAGATGATGTATTCGCCCTGGAAGTAGATGGAGCATTTTTATCGTCCGACTTGTGGGCTGCTCCTTTCTCGGCTTCTCGTTTTTGTAGGAAATTGTTTACGATTTGATGGTACACCGGATTCACATCTTGTACATCAGGATTCTCGATAAGCTCAAGGCACAAGTCCCTTATAACCTTTGCATGTTTTACTATATCTGAATCTGGCCGATTAAACCTTTCCGCGTTTGTTGCAATGTATTTAACATCAAACTTCAAAGCATCAATTCTCCTGTAGAAACGGTTATCTAGCCTGGCCTTGATTGTCGATAAGTCAATTGGATATTCAATAGTCATAGCATAATTCGGATATCTATTGATATCAACTGGTGTTAGAAATGCTTCTGATATTGCCAAGCCCATCACTTGTTCAATCAGACGTGAGAGCTTCACGCATTGAGCATCCTGATGTCCGTACGGAGGCCAATCCGCTGGTGATACCTCGTAGAGTCCGATGCTCCTAATGTCCTCTTCTGATGCAGCAACTGCTTCAGTGTTTTCCGGAGGAATTTCTGAAAAGCAAATTAATTTTCATAAGTTAATAACCCTTAGCTAGAAAATCATATTACCGCTTTAAGTTTATTAAGATACACTCACCAAACGAATCGGGAATGACATCCATGTCCCAAGGACTCATTTTCTCTCTATCGGCACTATCCCAAGTAATATTGTAACATAAAAACTTGGAGTTTGGGAAGTTCCTGTGGGGCTCAAAATTGTCTACAGTCCCCACCCACCAACTTCTGTCTATCAAACATCTGAACCTATTGAAAGAAAAGCTTATATTATAATAACACTCTTTTTAGTTAAAAATTACACCGTGTCTGCAATTTGCAACTATTTACCTATCGCCGGGATTCCAATTATGACGAATATATTTGTCATGAATCTGACGTAGGATTAAAAAGTCCACCACGTCCGGCATATCATGATATTGAACGATAAAATGTGTCCCAGTTGGCTCACCAGACTGCCAGTCTTGAACTTCTAGTTTAAGGCTAACTAGTCGTGGTGGTTTCAGCTCAAATTTAATGTTTGTTACGCGTACCGGAACTTCAGCCTAAAAATCAATGTTTAGAAAATTTCATCAGTTGGTTGTCACAAGAGTTTTTTCAACACAATTAGGTGTGAACCATGTAAAGATAACAACTTACAGGGAGATCGGGAATTACAATGTACGGAAGCGACTTTTTCATCTTCTTTGACATCTCGTACGCTTTTTTCTTTTCAACTTCCTCGACATAAGCTTGATGCCCTTGCCTATAATAAACTAGATTATCACCAAGCTGTGGGAAATATGGACTTCTTTTTGGCAACACTTCGGCAAACCACTCAGAAGGTCGATATTCCATTGGAATTTCTTCTAAACCACCTTCGTAATCTGGCAACTTTTTCTAAGGACAAAAAAAACTTGTAAGGTATTGGGACTTGATGGTTAACTATAAGATAATACTAAGACAGTCGCTTACAGCTTTTTTGGGTTTTGGTTTTGACTCTATCTTGGACGGACTAGCTGCAGCTGCGGAAGAAGGACCAGGTCTGGGTTCATCGTCGGAGTCATCATGGTTAGCGTCCTCGTTAGGTGATGTAGCATTGCTTTTTCTGGCCGACTTTCTTCCGCCCTCAGCAGCTGCATTTCTTCTGTTCCGATTTTCTGAATCTCTTGTGTTTTGTCCCCAGTCAGACTCGGAATCATCTTCCGAGGAGGATGAAGAAGAGTTTGACAACGAAACCTCCTCGTCTGAAGTGTCCTCTTCGGATGGTATTTCCATATTCTGTACGAATATCAAAATTTAAATTGTTTATTTCACATTCGACTATACATTAGATGAGGATTACCAAGAGTATGTTTACCTCAATATCACTTTCATTGTGTGCTCCCCTGTCTTCGAAAATTCTTCGGACGTTATATCTGGACCTAGGTGGTCTTGCATTTCCCCGACGAGGATTTTGGACAGGGACTGCACCCCTATTGTTTATTGGAACTGCCCGACGGGATGATGACTGGTTAACGGAAATTTCAATTTGTGGTCTTGGATTAGGGCGAGCAACACCTTCTATTTCAAGTATGTTTGGTAGTCCGTCGGCCTGTCTCTGACGCCTTTCTGCAGCCTCCTGTTGCGAGATACACATGCTTTAGTTTTAATTCGTTTCTTTTTAATACAAACCCGGAATTTACTTGGAAGTGTACTCACCAAAGCTAATCTACGCACTCGACGAGACCTTGCTTCTCGAAGGGATATACCATCCATTGGAGACATTTGTGGATGTGCGGTGCTGGATGTGGGTCTTTTGCTGCAATGCTCCTTGTATAATTGTTCTTCTTGTTCAGCTAACCCTAATCTAATATCTTCGGACCGGACAAGTTGTCCCTTACTTAACGGCATTATAACTTTACGTTCAGGAAAACCGTAATTCCCACGCTGCCAATTTCCAGTGGACTGGCGAACTCCCTCAACGTCCCCACTTCTTCTAAGTCCAACCACGCGCCGATCTCGATCTCGGTCATTAGGACCCCCTGATAATCGAGGGACAGGGACAGCTAAAATTAGTAAATTACACTGATAACTGGTTCCAAGTAAATTCAATGGAGAGCTGATTTCTAGCCGATTTCTTACCGTTATGACGGTCTGCACCAGGAACCCCTTGCTCTATAGCCAACTGTTCTATCATTTCATCAATATTTGATCGAGGATTACTGGGTAGACCCTCTATAACTTCTTGAAAACCACCGTTGCCAATCGCCACATTGGGAACAAGCTGCTCCTCTCTACAGTTTTCCCTTCCAGGCACCAATCTTTGCAATCCTGGAGGGTATGGGTTGCCCTCCATGTCGACCAAAAAAGGAGGAGGCATTAAATGAGGGGGCACTTGAGTCTGTTCATCTAATACTTCGTTATTGATTGCATCCCTAGTTAATGGTCGGTAGTCTGTATGAAAGAACAGCTCCTTTGGCAATTTTGAAAACTTTGACCCTTCTTTGGCTTGCGTTGTGAGGATCAACAGATGACCATGAGAATCTGTTGCGGCCAAAGATAACCCGTCTGGCGCCCACTTGCAATCAAACACAGCTCCATGTCCTTGTCCCTGATCAAGTTGATTATGATGTTGGAAGATAACCTTCCCTTCTTCCTCCTTGTTCAACGTACCAATGTCCCAAATTATTATTCTGCCATCATGGCCCGCTGTGCATATCAGTCGAGGATTGAAGGGATGAGATTCTATTACGTAGGCTTCATCTTGATGAGCCCGAAGTACTCGAATTAGCTCGCCATTTCGAGGATTCCATACTTTCACTAAATGATCAGACACTGCTGTAAGTGCCAGCGAATCATCGGCACTCCAACCGACCATTGTAACTCGTGGTCGCCTTTTTGGATCCTCTTGAATTACTACATTTGACCTAATAACATACACATTCCTAATTAAAACCAGCTTCTTGAGAACAACACTGCAAAACCAAGTTTCAATTAATATTTACCCTGGTATCTTAACACAGTACAGTCTGACGTATCTCCACTCAGCATTTTCAAAACGCCAAATGAGTGCTGTCCCATCCTTTGAGCCAGAAATGAAACGGAGACCCTCGTGAGCCCAGGATATGCTATCGACCCGATCGCTGTGCACCTCGACTTCCAGGATACGTTCAGGACCATCTGGACCCAACATGTTATACACTCGGACGTTATTATCAGCACTTCCGGCTGCCATAAAAATTCCACCAGAGGAAAATGATGAGCAAATCATTTGTGCGTGGCCTGGTCTCATTCGTTCTTGATACAACGTGGGTCTTGGCCTATGAAACAATATATTTAAACGTTAGCAAGAGGCTTTCAACTATAAGGCACACTGACTACTTGTTGCTTCAATTTCTTACTGAAACTCGACGCGATTTGTTTCTGCGTTTTCGGTGAACCCCCAAAACGCACAAGAGCCATCAGTAGAAGTAGATGCTAAATATCCGATAGGATGTCGAGATCTTGGAATAGGACAGAAAAAGAGAGAAGTGACACTTCCACTATGCGAGTTGAGTACGGCTATCGGAGCACAACTTCTCAGACACCAAACTCGAATAAGTTTATCACAACTTCCGGCAGCCAACAATGTATTTTCATGATTTATAGCGAGATCTGTTATTTCGGCTGATGCTCCTCGAAGGGTGGCTAAAAGTCTTCCATCCATTACACTCCATATTTTCACGAGACTGTCATCCGCGCCCTGTCGAAATTAAACATGTGTTTCACATGCTCATATACATTTTTCCTGTCTTCATTAGGCATTTAAATGGAAACTATTCTTACCGTGAAAATGTATTTCCCCGTCATGTCAAATAGAACACAATACACTGCCGACAAGTGGCCCAAAGTTCCACATGATAGCTGCAGTCTTTCAAAAAAGTCTTCCTGGATGAAGCTGTGATTCATACGAACTCCAGTAACTGCTTGGTCGAAGACGGAATGCACTAAACGTGTCAAATAAAACAGTTGTCGTCATTTACATTGCATCTTGAATTCATATGCAAACTTTTACATCTAAACTTAGTACCATGCATAGTATGGTAAACATACCTGGATTCAGTACATGTCTCTCCCTCACTGAACGATGGCCCACATAGTGACCATGTCTTCTCGCCCAAGAAGCCCCAGAGGATTTCCCAGTGCCTGAGGCTCTGCTGAGAAATGATAAGGTTGAGCTCGACAAGAGGCTCTTGTTGATTGATACTGATGTTGGACATTTTGCATTTGCTGCTTTCACACAAAGTTCCAAAAGTTTTGGTAAATGGTTTTGACCAATATGGTCGAATTGGCTGCTCTGAAATTGTGAAATCATAGAAAGTCATTAAATATCGATCATGGTTTGCAAAGGAGGGATCGATTCTAATATCATGGTTATATTTCACGATTGCATTCAATGAATTAATTATCAATTTATAATTCATGAATGTAACAAGAATCATTAATCTATAAATTCGATGCGTCATGCTGATTTTTTGTTAACCCTGTTTATGGAAATCATCAAAATCATGTGCACAGTGTCAATAGCAAAGGGTCAAATGAGCAAATTATATAATGTTTAAAGACTTTTCGAGAAGAGATGCCAAATCATTATGGATATTTAGGAAAGGAAAGCCTGAGTCATAATTTTACGATCTCTTCTTCCCTAACTTCCATTCGGGGTAATGCGATAAAATGAAAATTCAAATGGTACTTTTACCCTACATTTCCGTGTTAATTTTTAAAATGATTTTAATGCAATGATATTACTTGAAATATAATTTACAAGCTATTTTCGTTCTACATCAGATCTTTAATTTGATAGTCCTTGAACATAAGGCTCATCTTTTATTGCGTATTGTAGCTTTTCCAGCCAAAATTTATCTTGCGCAAAAATGGAAAAATGTAAGTACAACATAGTGAAGCATGACTTTCTCCTAAACGCAGTTGCAGAAAGCAGAGAACGTTTCAGAGAAGTCGAGTGAGAGATGAGAGGAGCAGAGCAACTTTTCAGAGTAACTTGAAATTTTTTGCGCCCACGTCCACTGATTCTCGGAAATATCTAATAGCAGAGTAAAGCAAGTAAAGCCCCTCGCCCCTCTCTCTGAAACTATATACCTAACTTTGAACTTAACTACCTACCTATATCCATATACCGATATCGAGCAAACCAACCATTCCAACTCAAAGCTACAACAGCTAGTACAGCTCAACCCCTACGTTTTTCATATGAAGCTCTCAATACAGATAGTAACATAACCTGTTCAGCTATTATAAGCCTAAGTGTGACGATTATATAAAGTGTGGTTGTGGGGGTATATGCGCGAGATAGAAAAGAAACTGCTTTGCCAGTTGCTAGCCTCTCTGCAGCTTATGCTGCTGCTACTAAAAGAGAAAAAGATCCCAATGCAAAGTGTAATACAAATACAATGAGAAAAGCCTCCCAAACCACCCATCCCCTTTTACACAAAAATTTCCAAAATCGGGCCGATCCCTAATTTCTCATCCCCGGAAAGAATAAACTAATCGAAATTTCAAATTTTAAAATTTCTCATTACGACCATGATTTTCGCCTTCCTTGATTGCCCAACATACTAAAAAGTGTAAAAAAGTGAAAAGGTCACCCCACCCCAAGGGGTCAGGTCACCGGGGTACTTACAAAGCTTCTGAAGTCCTGGTTGCTTGCTTGTCCCAACCAATTAACTCTTTCCGGTATTAACTGAAAATAATAACAAATTTACTTTAAAAATGTGATTATTATTAGCATCTCATTGCAATCCAATAAACTATTATGCAACACAACAACACATAATATTTTCGCACAGGTAATAATGCACATCACGTTCCCATTCCCTTGGTCAAACCCATTTCGCAAACCGGAGCATACTACAAACTTCCGTTTAATTCCCACTCATTCATTCATGCTCCAAACTCCTACAACTAACTGTTCTCAGCTGTGTGGGATCATAATTAGAATGAAAATATTTACGCTGAGACGTGAATCTCATCATCATCATCGGCGGGGCCACCCCCAATCAAAGTCATTAGTCATTACGAAAAGTGTGTGTGCTCAAGTTGATGATGATTATTATTATGATGATGTTGAGGAAACTTGGTCATGAAATTTGGCTGCCGTGAACTAAAAGCAAAACAAAATATGCCGTTGCACATGCAACTTGCAAGATTTTTCCTCCAGATGAGCCGCGCAAAGTGAACTATTCATTCAGTTCACTTTTTACACAGAACACAAACTAAAGTTAGTAGTGAACGTCTCTTATTTTTTGACTCTTTTTCTGTCATTATTATAAAGGTTCGGCCAGATAGCCAGCTGATTTTCAGTCTACACGTGCAGTTCAAGCCGACAACAAGGCCTTTTCTCTCTGTCTGGGGCTGGATGGCAGTGAATAAAAATGAATTTCATTTTCTGTTACCTCATGTGCTTCCAACTCCTCGATCAGAGCCTGCAAAACGAACAACAAAAACTTTAATTAAGCCCTCTCCAACTTTCTTTCCGCACGTTCCAAACCCCTGCGCCACTTCCGCCCAGGCTTTTCCTGGACACAGGCACTTTCTCCAGGGTTATCTTTAGCTTATTTTCAAGTGGGGATAACCTACCTTGGCTGCCCTTTGACATGGCGTCCCGGACAAGAACTGCGCCACCAGGAAGAACACTTCTACAATGTCAAAGAAAACCAGCAAAAAGAACGAGGATTACACACACTGTGTACTTATAAAGCACGTAAACGCACCAGCAGAGCAAGTGCAAGGTTTGAGTGCAATTTTGGACCACTTTGCACTCGCCCAGGAACCTGAGTCTGGACTCATTTTAATCAGCGTGAAAAGCTGTGTTGGAAACTGAATTTTGTTACCTTTGTGAAAGGGTTTGGAGAGGTCAAGCAGAGGTTTTGAGTTCCGTTCTGTGGAATCCATTGCGTCAACTGACATGAAAAGAAGCAACTAAAACATTGGTCATAAGAAAGGCTGCTGGCTGAGAGAGCTGAGCAGAGAACAGAGTCTAGTCATAGTCATAACATGGTACACATACACACATACTTGCCAGTCTATTTGCTGCTGCTGCTGAATGCTGTGGTGGAGTGTGCATTCTGCATTACATGCACAAATCTATACTCTCGCCTTACAACTTTTTCGCTCCTCTATCTTGCCTGCTTTAGTTTCTGCTGCTCCTGCTGCCACTTCACACTTGAGTTTTTTTTACAGATTCTATCCTCGTATTACACTGCTATGGACTAAAGTAAGAAAATATATGGTGACGGCGTGCAATGCAAACTAAATGCTAAAGTGGTAAAGAATTGGGAAAAATAGGGGAGGCATAGGGGTAGCAATGGAGGGGACGAGTGAGCAAGTAGAGAACGTTTTCAATGTACGTCTCCGTACAGCCAGTTGAAAAATCATATAAAGTAGTAGTATATTATGTTATAACTTATAAGTTAGATGGGGATGATAATGTTAGGGGCTTATTCAAAAAGTACAAAAGAATTGTTGGGCTGCTGGTTATATATATTAAAACTATATAAATTTTCTTATGAAACGGGCACTAGTATAAAGTTAGTGCAGAAACATTAATCATCATAGAAAGGTATGGAGTGAATGTAGAGACATGATATTTATGTTCATGTATAAAAGCATTAGGCACATATTATATTATCCGTTTCCTTTCAATAAAGTCAAAGTCATATATTATTCCTGGGTTCTTAGAAAACTATGCAAAGAGTCATGGACAAGAGTATATTTCAGCAGGAGGATCTACAGTGCGGCGCAGTATAGTTTTATTTGGTGGACGAATGAATAACATTAGCTGCAATAGCGACAAAGGAGCAAGGTGAAAAAATCAAGCAAACAATAAAATATTATGGGTATTTCATGTAATGCTTAGTTGTTTGTATGTTAGATTTGGATAATATGTGGTAGGTGTACATGATGAAGAATGCTGTGTAATAAAATACGGTTCTACTTGCTAGATTGAGTTCCTGTCTGTCTGTCTGCTGTTACCAGAAATTATAAAAAAGAACGGTTTTGTCGTATTTTTTAAACATTTTAAAGCTTTTTGATTTCTGATATGCTCATTCTTTGCAGAAAATGCAAAGATTTTCACAAGTTCGTTTGCGAAAATGCAAACTAGGGATGTCTCACTTTGCCCCATCGTGTGCCAGATTTCACTTTGCCCCGAGATTTCTTAGAAAGAAGATTCGGTGTTTCCATGGATCCTTTTCTCAAATTTCGTTTATCAGTTTTTGCAGAAACCAAAAAGTACACGATTGATTTTCTAAATTCTGAAATGCTACTTTTTTACTTCTGGCAACGGTAGACGAGTAGTATTTTTTCACAGACAACAGTATTATTGGTATTGTGTTTTTTTCATACGTTCAGCCCGTGTTGGTAGTTAGTCAGCAGACGTTGAATCTCTGAATCATAATACACTCGGATATAAAGTTAGCTCAAGTAGATAGATGCAAAATGAATTTATCACATCATCATAGTAACACCGACTGCCAATCTTTATCTTATTACGATTACTATTACGACCATTGCACTGGAGTGTGAGTACGACAATGAAAGGGACAAATATAAATAGAGTAAGGTGGTTGTAGCCTGTACATTTATAAATTCTCCACTTTCTGCGATACTACCTACCATCGTAATGAATCCTGCTTATAGATAACTTACACAGAGTTCAAGTCATAGCAACCATAAAGAATACGTTCTGCCAGTTTAGGTTTAAGACATCCTGCACATCTCTTCTTGATTTTAATATAAGGATATATAGAATTTGATGAAGATTAATATCTAGATTTTTCGTAATTGCAGAATAT
>CM056172.1:12764918-12950814 GCA_029691765.1 Entomobrya proxima
TACGATAGGCACAGGCGAAGGCGGTCGCGATCTAGGAGTCGATCACGGTCACGCAGTAGATCACGTTCCCCCAGTCCAAGAGGTGCTGCTGCTAGATATCATCATAGGAATAGCCGTTGGCGTGATGATTTCAGGGATGGGAGTCGTAGGTACGGTGGTAGACCTAGGGAAGATAGACCAAGACGTGAGTTTATGGAACACCCTGAGTTTTTAAGCCCTCGTGAGGACTATCGAGGAAGGAGAAGGAAGGAATTTGAGGAAATGTTACACAAAGAAGGTTACTTCAGTGGGAGCGGTGGAAATCATACAATGCCACCACCAACGACTGATGAGACTGAATCGCCACCATTGCAGTTAAACGTGGCAGACTCCACCATTAGTGATTCAGAACTTGCAGCGACTGGTGGAATGGTTCCGGGAAGCAGTCAGCTAATGCCAGGTGCTACTCCTGCTGATATATTTGGGGGAATATCAAAAGAGGCTTTGTATGAACACAATCAACATTTACACGCTAGTGGCCACTCGATGTATTTCTACCCACCCCATCCCTTGCAACCTGAAGAGTCAAACACTGTTGTGATGGGGCATGAATTCGCAAATCAACCTCAATATCCGCCAAGTACCGGTACAGATGGATACGAGTATAACTCATCCCCAAAACGCCTTTCACTTGACGAAAGGTTGGAAAAGGAGATGGGTATTCAGCTCAGGGAGGAGATTCCTACTTCAAATCATCCATCACAATCTAAGCAGACGACAATGACTTCATTTTTTTCAAAAGGCGTGACTCCCGCAAGTGAAGGCAAACTCTCGGCCTCTTGGACACAACCAGTTCAACAAAAACAGTCTCAGGTTATACAGGTAATGTTTCGTATCCTATCGTCTTTGTAATATTTGTTAATATTAGTGGAAGAAATGAGTATAGTTGATTGTATGAAAAGTTCATGATAATATCTTAAATAACTCGAGATTGAATCAACAACGACCCGTACGTAAATCCAAATATTAACCATGCGTTTCTTTAAATTTTATTTTAGCTCGGGAATGTCATCCAAGTTGTTCCTGGTCAGCTTGCAAACGATGTTACGGTCACCGCGGCTGATGTATCCTGCTCCAGAAATGGTCCTAAATCAGACGTTGCGGCTGCAGATGTGCAAAAGGTATAATTTTGTCAAAATTATTTTCAATATATTTTATACCATTAATAAAAATATGGGAATGATGTCTTTTAAACTTAGTATATTACTGTATCCCAATATTTGGTGCAAGAATGTAAATGATATATTGTGATTTTACAGGTGGAGAGTGAGGAAACTCCGTCAAATCGCAGGGTCGTCACTATTAAAGTACCGGTGGTTCCATTCAAAGTCCCTGTATTGTCGATTGCGGAACTTGCAGCGATGAGTGCTCCTCCGGTTCCACGAAAAAGCAAAAAGTTGAAACGAAAAAAGAAATCATCGTCTGGTTCATCCTCCAAGCGAATTATCAAAGTAAGTCATTGTGTTTTCCTTTTTCTCGTTCATATTGTGAGAAAACGACTACGCTTAGTGCTGAAACCATCTTGGACGTGTTCTCCAAATTGATCACGATCACTTTCAGTACAACACAAATTTTCCAATATTATTACTACTTCGGAATTTGAAAGATGACGGCAAAATGTTTATGGGGTCTTCTATTTACTAGGTTTCTGAAGATGTTGATGTTGATGGTGAGCAAGAGAAAGTGGAAAGCGAGGATAATGACAGCAAGCTTGGACAACTGGAACAAGAAAAATCAATATCGAAGGTACAGGCTCAAGTTCCGTATCAGTATACATCTGCATCTGTGGTCTCCTACCAAACAATTGACTTCTTTGGTCAAACGTTGATCAGTCAAGAACTATTATTGCCGATGTACCATGTTTACATGCGTGTAGCATCAATAATCGTTGTAGAATGGTTAAAAGGATTTTTTACCGAGGCTCAAATGCTCTCAGCAGCCAGATCAATTTTACGGACTGACAGTGTCTTGAGAATGAATATTATAATGCAAATCGTTTTCTAAAATTTGGATGAGGCTCCAGCAAAGTCTTTATCAATGATGAATACACAGTACCTGTCAAATAAGCCTGTAATTCTAAAACTTTCAAAAAT
Source organism: Entomobrya proxima (assembly GCA_029691765.1). Classification (NCBI taxonomy): domain Eukaryota; kingdom Metazoa; phylum Arthropoda; class Collembola; order Entomobryomorpha; family Entomobryidae; genus Entomobrya; species Entomobrya proxima. Next base: position 12,767,051 of record CM056172.1, read on the forward strand.
GTTTGAGTTTAAAAGCTGTGTAAGCTCTCAGTTACTGTTAGTTCTTTACATACTACGCAACGTAAATGACTGTTTTATTCTAATCATTTTATTATGGTTTTATTATTTTGCCCTTTGCAACGTACGGAAAGACTTAAACTGTAATTACCTGTTCTGATCCGACTTTTATTGATGTTACCACATTACTATTGATTCATAAAGTTGTTGTAATAAGTGATAAACAGATTGTGTGTATCGTTCTCTTAGCCAGACATTTGTTATAGTGCATTTTACAAATTATTAGTTTCTTATTGCTCTCTTGGTATAAAATGGGTTTTACATGTTTAGCACGCTCAGTTTACACGATAATATTTGCCCATTCTTCATATATATAATAGAATTACTAAATATTTAACTTTAAAGAACATTATATATTGAAACTTGAAATATTTTGAAAAGTCATTTGCTCTTACTTTCACATAAGAAAGTGAGTAAAAAATAAATGGAATATTTGTGATTCACCTATGATTTTCATCATGCGTATATTCAACTCGTATTGCATTAAACCATCATCAAACACATCATCATCATCTCTTTTTTACTTTTTGCCTTCATTCATCATTGCATTTGAGCCGCATATCCTTCAACAAGCATAATGCTGCTACCCTAAACTGATTTGGCAAAAGGCAAATTTGCATGAAAATTTAAATCTTCAAATGCATCATCTAACATCATAATAGATTCAACGTTTAAAAAGGCCAGTTGAAGGAATGCGTTATATTCGAAATTCGACAAAATTTTCAAAATATGCAGTAATCATAGCTTCCTCTCCCCTTTCAATTTTAGTTTCCAAATTCAAGCTATTTAATCGATTAAATAAATACCAAATGACTTTTGGCAGAAGAAAAACAAACTTTCTTTGTTATGTTGCATCGCGTATTTCAAGCGGCTCAATGCTTTGAGGGTATTTGGAAGTAGGTTAAATATAGGTACACAGATTTGCTATTTTACAAGTTTGATGATGGTTAATGCATGTTGAGAGTAACGTAAGCACTTTACATTCAGGTCTAAATTACAAATTAATCCGCATCATGCTAATTAATGTATCTTTGATTTGCTATCTGTGTAGGAGGATCCAACCGATAATGACAGTACCGAGATTAAGGTTGAAGTGCCTGACTGCTTGGACACCCAGAAACGTGATGAGCATGAAGATATGAAGGAAGCAGATGAAAGTGAACCGGGAGAAACCAAAAAGGATACGGAAGAAGACAATAAGCCTGAAGAGATGGAAGTTGCGGTTGAAGTGAAAAGAAGCCCTGAAGACCCAGAAATAAGACGACAGCGGTTGCTGAAATTACCAGCTCGAGGAATTCTAGTGTCTGCTGGGTGGAGGTAAATGTTAAATTATTGATTATTCTAGTTGTCACGTTTGGTTAATTAAACAAGTTGTGCTAATTGAAACAATACGTTATTTATTTTTAGAGAGAGGACTGAAGATAGAGTCAAATTAAAGGCACGCGGAGTTACTTTCAAAGACGGAATTAACCCAGGTAATGGTACGTCTTCCTCTGGTGGAGAAGAAATGGCATCACCACCACCTCCTTCCACTGAATCTGTACAAGCACCTACCAAAGTCAAGGTGAAGCGAAAGAAGAAAGTTAAAGTAAAGTTGCCAAAGGTGAAAGATGAAAGTAAGGAAAATTGTGCTGCCGAAGGAGATTTACCCCCACCGCCAATTCCGAGTGTGCCTTACCCTTATTGTCCCCCTGGGATTTTGTATCAAGTTAATCTCCCATATGCAAGTAAGTTTCCTTTTATTTCTGAAAAAATCATTTGAAAGTCAGGATATCGGACAATGGTTTTCATTTCATGTATTATTTTACAGTGGTATATGCGCAAGCCGTTGCCGAGAAAGGTTTCGATATTGTCTTTCAAGCATCAAGCCAAATACCAACGATAGGCAATCAGAAGTGTGAAGCGGTAGATGTACCAGCCACACCAGAGCTTGAATCTCAGCCACAAGAAATTAAATCACAACCCAGCAAACCTGTCGAACACAAACCGTTTCATCATCATGCTTCCCAAAAGCCCATTCCACCTTACGTGTCACAAACAAGCAAAGAACGCTCTCACAGAATTCCCAGCTTCAACTCTGAACATCACATCGAGAAGCCCAAGCCGATTTCACCTGTCGAAGGATGTCGCATTCCTACAATTGTTCGTTCAGCTCCGAGTACATCTGTACAACCAGATATTTCCTACAACGACTTCTTGGATCACCCCATGAGCTATGATATGCCAATGGAAGAGATGCATGATACTCCTCCGCCTCCATCACAATGCTTGCAACAGTTAAAAGAACATACAGACAATAATAAAATTATTCCAATAATTGGGCATGGCACATCTCCTTCAACTACAATCCGACATAAATCTAAAAATATACATCATCATATACCTGTTGTCAACAAGAGTAATATAGTCGAGGTACCAACAATAGATTACTTAGAGCCACCTGTGGTGGCCTCTGCACGTTCAAATGACTCTAATACTGATGCAAACGCAGTTCCAGAGTTGATGTAAAAATTGCACTGAACAAGTGCATACATTTTCCGCAGTTTTACTATGAAGATTTGTTATGATATTAAGTCATCGTAGTATTTACAATATGGAATTAATATTATGTATACTACTTAGGTTAGTTATTTTGTAGCGTTTGAACTTAGGTAAGCGAAAATACCTACGCATAGTGGTACGAAAGAATGGTTTTGTCTACCCACCAAGATAATATACATTGTATGCATGTACATAAAGTTAAGTGATTTCTTTTTTCACTGTTTTGAAGTGGACTGTTGTTTAAAATAAAAAAGTTTTTTGTTAGTAAATTTGGAAGCGAATTGCGGTCTGAATAAAAACTGAACTGAATTTCCAATTTACCGATGACATTTTTTTTGCTTTTGAAAAAGTATATCCACCTACTCATTTAGCTGCACATGGTTTGTCAGCTTCCCGATTTGCATGATTGTCATCTTTCATATAATAGTGCACACAAACCAAAAATACATTATGGTGCGGCATATCTCTTGGTACGTTTGGCATAACGGTTTTTCTCGAAAGTGAGCAGAATTTTAATTTAGCTGCACTTTGCATTAATTAGTTATTCTTTAGGTGCTAAAAAGGCTGAACAGCATCTTCGAAACTGTGTCACTCGTATTTGTTAATGGCTAACTAACACGTGTTTCGAAGAAGATGGCAGTTGGAGTTCATTCTCCGCTTAAATGGCTCCTACAGATGCAAATTTGTTTCTTATAAGAGTACACAAAGTAATTTCTTCACGAATTGGGAAGGCGATTGGAGCGAATTTAAATCCAGCATTTTATACGCTTGCCATTTAATTTGATAAATTTCTGCATGACACATACAATGTTCTCAATACTTGTCTTTTTCGCTTGGAGTCAAAGGGAACAAAAGCAGATTAGGTATGCAAAATAACTTCATGCGTGCTTATTCTCTTATCCTCTTTCAAAGATTCAATTCGTGCTTTCAGAGTAAAGTTTGCGGAGGCTGTAAACATGAATAGTATAAATCTACTGAGTATAGTGGCGGATGATGGAAAAGTTTGACTCGTTGTTCTCAAAATCATCTTTTCACTGCTGCTCTTCCTCACAACATACATTTATGATACATTAAAGAAAAGCTTTCTTAAGCTATTAAGATTGTGTGACTGTCTATATGTTGCCATAATTGTAGACGCGGTAAACTCTTATCATTCCTTCAAAATTGACATTAATTTCTACGTTTTCAAGGTTAATGGTAGCTGTTTATTTCAACATCATTGGTTTAGTTTGGCCTTTTGGTTTAAGAAGTATAATACTAATGCCTAAGGTTAAAGTTAGTTCAACGCTTAATAAACCTGCAAAACAGGATATTTAGCAAACTTGCGACCCCACATGTTTGTTCGTTTGATACCCCACATACCATGTAGTTTTAAAATGCTTGAACACTTGCACTTTTTTGGCTTTAACGGTCAAACGGTTATGCATTTTGAAAAATTGACATCAGAATCGTTAATTTGATAAAAAACTGACCTAAAATCATGTGTCGCTAGCCATAGGCCATTTGGTAAAAATTTGAAATCGTCGTGACCTTTGACCTTAGAGTTGACCTTTTGGAACCATCTTCATAATACATTGAATTATGTTGCCTTCGAAGTGCTTCTCCAAAACAATTTTTCAAAGATCTTGAAAAGTGCGGTCCCTGGAGCCATCAAATTATAAAAACTGCTATAACGGCCATATGATTCCAAATTTTAAAAAATGGACGTTGGATTCGGTAATTTGATTAAAAATTGATCTATAATCATGTGCCACATGCTATATGTCACTTGTAAAAAATTTGAAATCGTCGTGACCTTTGACCTTAGAATTGACCTTTTGGAATCATCTGCTGATAGGTTTGAATTATGGTGCTTTTGAAGTGTTTCCAAAAAGAATTTTTCAAAAATCTTGAAAAATGCGTCTTCTGGAGCAGTTCAAATATGAAAACGGCTATAACGGCCACACGATTTCGAATTTTGAAAATTTGACATTGGATTCGTTAATTTCGTCAAAAACTGATCTATAATCATGTGCCACATGCTATAGGTCACTTGAGAAAATTTTGAAATCGTCGTGACCTTTTGACCTTAGAGTTGACCTTTGGTGCCCATCTTCGAACTCATCCGAGCGAGGATGCTTGTGAACAATATGCAAAAAGAATTTTTCAAAAAAGTTGAAAAATGCGGCTTCTAGAGCACCAACAGACAGACAGACAGACCGACAGACAGACAGAAGGACAGGACAAAACTAATAACTTGCTTCTCAAGTCGCAAGTTAATAAACTGGCCATAAAAATAAAAATACGTATGTTAGTAACTGTACTGAAGCAAAACGGTATCTGCGTTCTGGATTTATCATCGCGTACTCTTAATGTGACGCAAATAAATTTTCAATAAATAACATGTTTATTAGGTGATTCTCATTTAACCCCAAACTGGGAATTTGATGGGTCTTCGTATAGTATCTCTGAATTTTGGTTTTACACACATTTTAGATCAGTGACAGTTGTGAAAAACCTTATAACTTTGTGATTTAGTTTGGAATAAAAATTCGCCATGTTGCCTTTTACCCTCACATAAATATTAGCCAAAATTTAAAACACCTTGCACAACATCAGCAACCTCGACCCAACTCATTGCTCGCTAAAGAAAAAGTCGTAAAAACTTGAGTTTTTAGTACTCATTGTTTATTGTTTTAGTTAAAAAGCCATCTCTCGTGCTCTCTAAAAATGTGTCACGTACTTGAGTGAGACATAAACTGTCAAATATTTGAATAGTATATCTATATATTTTTTTCTGGAAAGATAACGTGTAAAAGACATCACATCAGAGCATCTGTACTTCATCCTTTAGCACATTGCCCCATATTGAAAATGAAAGCATTTCCTGTTTTGCGCTGCTGGAACTTTGTCTCTTAGCTTATAAAGGCATTAAACATCTTTTGTCATTTTTCTTCCCTGTAGACTTGAGGGCGAATGCATAATAATATATTTTACCTGGTGTATGAACAAAGTTCAAACTCCTTCAGGTAAAGTGAATGAATTGTGTCTAAATTAATTTCAAGCACGTTGGCAGGTAAAGCAGGAAGTTCATCTAATTAGCGTTCAAGATGCGTATTATTCTCAACTGCACAACAAACTCAAGTAAAGTAGCCCATTTCATTCAATATGTACATGCCATGTGGATTTTGAAAATGTTCTTAAACGCTTCTGCAAGCTATTAAATACAATGATTAAGTTAGACTGCTCTACCCTCAGCCGTTAGAGATGAGACTGACTGGTGAGAATGAGATTCAGTTGTTTATGTTGAATCTTGTTGTATTAGGTGTTTGAATTCAGTCAGATTCGGATGCAATTTCTTTCTTTGAAATTCCATATTAAGAAAGATCGTTGTGCTTGAACTTTGTCTACAGCAGTACAAACTTGGCGTAACATGTAGCATTGATATGTGACAAAGGAAATACTTCGTCATTATCGTCATACTTCAACCCATTATCAGAGTGTGGAAACAACAACAGAAAAAGGATGGAGCACATTAGCGCAAAGATTACTAATTGCGTAACTAATTTCCTCCAGTCTCTATTAATGCACATTTACTGATGATCAAACAATCTCAAACTCAGCAAATGCACATTTTTTTTCAATGGATGTCATCCATCACTTTATGCGTCTAAAGACCTCTATCATAGATACAGAGATGGTTATGCTCAAAAAATTATTCCCTTTGTCTGTGTTGAAAGCATAAATTTTGATAAATACATAAACAGTAAAAAGACAGTCAAGATTTAAATGGTGACCAATGTCATAACTGACCCGACCCCACTGAACTGTGGTTCGTCCATTTTATTGAATACATACCTGGATTGCTCCGACGAAATGAATTAATGAATGCGTGCTTAATTATTGTTTTATAAAGTGCTCAACTGCACTCGGTTTGAAGCAAAACATCACATTATCACACCTTCTTGCAGTAAAAATCGTAAAAATTTAATAGCTTCTTAAAAATGCCTTCACCCAATAAAATTGTAATTTGAATGCTTGGTTTTTGGTTCCATGAATTTTTATTAATTATTCGTAACAAAACACCAACTAAACAAAGGTGTTCTAGAATTTTTGTGCGCTTGGATAGTGCATGAGTCACCCTTTCCAACAACCACTCTAAGACTCAGAGTCAGAACTTAAATATTCGGTTAAAAGAGGTACACAGTTATTTGTATTCATGAGCAAATACCGTGTACGTTTTGGAGAATTAGGACCACCTCCAACTTTGAAATTAATAGACAATACTGTCATATTTGTAGCATGGTGAGAGTAGCTAAACTACTATTAAGAAACGCTTCCATATTTTTGCACTAGACTAGACTTTAATTTACTTTAGAGCATGTAAGATTGGTGTGTAGTTTTGTTTGTTAAATAGCATGCTTTGGTTAAAACTCTTTGTTGAGTGTTGACTGTGAGGATGACTATGAAAGTATGAAATGAAATCATGCTCTTTTGTACTTGTGTTAAGTTTTGTTGTACGTATGTAATTTCAATCCGCCTGTTCGTCGTACTAATTTTTGCACTTCTTGACTCTACAGGCATAATATTGTCTCATTCGCTAAAAAATTAGGCATTCATGTATGTGTAAAAATGCACGCATGTTTTTTCAGTATATTTCGACACGGAGAAATAATAAAAATGGGCTTTATAAAAATCCAAGGTGTTTTACATTTAAAAGGCCAAACTGACTGTAGTCAGTAGTGGTGATGAGAGCAGTGGAGTGGGAGTATAAGTGAACTAACTACCGACTAGAGATTATTGAGTTGCGTCTATATTTGTGTGTACTCAATTGGTAGAGCCACTAAATAGATATTTATGCAAATAATTCACAATATTTAGTGTACTCATCATCATAACGTTGCCTGAAAGAGAACATCACTACATGACCAACAGCAACGCAACAACGTAACGGTAGTTGAAAAATTAACGCACTTTTTCTATTGAGGCATGCTATCTGCGACTCCGAGATTGTTTGCAATATTATGACCCATTGTACTTTTTAGGGAATGTTAATAAAATATTATTATGCTTAGTTCTATTTTCAAGAATTAAGCATACAGTACCGGCACACTATAGCCAAGCACATTTACAGATTTCTCGCTCATTGTACACTTTCAGGTTTCAAGTGGCTTCTTCAATTCGTCAGGTAAGTATAATGGTATTCTGAGAGCCTCCATCAGCTTATAAACTTTTTTGTCATTGCCTATTCCACAACGCGATAAATGAAATGACTTTTATTCATGTTATATCCATAAAGTGCAGTAATGTGAAGAAAGAGACAGCGAGGAACTACTAATATATCTGCTAAATCACTCCCATCATTTTCAACCTTAGCAAAGCCATTAAACGCTGTTACTGGTCTTAATGGTGCTGCATGCTCAGGTTGCGTATTATTATTGCGTTATGAAACGGTCTTGTTGTTGGCTTCGATGCGTCATATTTCACGCATTTCTATTTGAGTTCTAGTTGTATTATTGACTGTACCAAAAGAGCACGGGAGGAAGGAGCGACAGCGACATATCACAAATGAAATTATGGTTGTACATGAGTGATGTAAGCCTGGATTGTTAAGTAGGTATGAATTTTTATTATAGCGCAGTCGTCTTTACGGCTCTCTTGAACAAACATTCGCACACCTGCGAACATACGACCTACACAATTTCTGACCTCTTAAGACTGTTTAAAGATTTACCAAGTTGGGATGGTCCGTTTAAGTCCTTGTATTTCTGAAAGTGAGCAAGTGAAAGGTGTTTGGTTGTGGTGCAAGTGACCGTTCACGTGCATTCGATTTTCAACGAAATATATCAGTGGCCAATACCCGAGTGAGTACCAAGTGCAGGAGTGCACAATGGAGGACAACGAATCAACTGGCTCGTTTTTTGGAACTTGCTGGGGCTGGACAAAGCCCTATGCATCATACATAGCAAGCTTTTTATTTCTCCTGGCGTTCGCTCTGATTTTCGTGGCTTATGTATCTCCAAATTGGCTGACAGTGAATCCGTCGAAAGCGCCTCCTGAAAACACGTTTTTAAATATGGGATTGTGGATGACATGCTATTCCAACGTGAAAAATCCCTACTACGACACTGCATGGACGTTTGGGTAAATTTCAAACATGTTACCTATGATTTCTGAATATGAAATTGCATTTCATGAAATAACGTACCAAAGTCTAGTGCATTTTATTGATGAATTGTTGCGTAATTTTAGGTATGATGGATGCAGGTGGATTTACTACCCAGTTTTGGCTACCTTCAGCAGTTTGAAGGATTATTTAATTCCATGTATGAGCCAATAGTTTAAAGCATAATTAATTGGCTTCTGGAGTATTCTTATCGGATGCATTAATAAACATATTTCTTTTTATTACAGCTTTTATTGTGCCAGTCCAGATCGCATTTTCCCTATGCTTTATTATTTGCATAGCTCTTTTCTTTGCGATCATCGTCTACTTGATCAGATACAGTCGTGGATACCGGGATGGAAAAATTCCTTACTTGATTGTTGTTGGAATGCTGTTGCATACAGCAGGTAAGTTGTATATGTACTTACTTAATACGTATTAAGTAGCTTGATATAGGTACATGAATAATCACACCTGTGTACTTTTGCTAAACCACTTAGGTATTCTTGGGATTGTCTCCGTGATAGCATTCGGAGGTCTTTCCAAGAGTCGTTATTGGGCGTATGAATGGCAATTCCATCGACTGTCATGGGCATATGGATTAGCAGTAGCCGGATCAATTCTACTCCACCTTGCTGGAATATTTTTCCTGGTGGAAGCCGGCTGTCAGTTCAAAAAGCGTCGTAGGACAATGGAAGGCCGTTACTCATTCTCGACAGTAAACCAGTCACCAAGTATGAGTACAAAGGGTAAAGCATGACAATCAGCCGCGGGGCAGCAGTCACCTTCCGCTCCAAAGGCATCCCGTCAGCACAGTCCATCTTCCACAACAACTTTAAGTGCTGGGGCTGCCATTGACTCTGCCTCGCGTCTCGTGCTTACTCCGATAAACAAGCTTTCATCAATGTTCAAGGACAGATTTGGAGTATCCGGTAAGGAGAGCGATGGTTTTGGTGGGAGAAGGCATTCAGATGAAGTTGATACGGAGCTAACATCTCCCGTTCAAAAACCGGACGAACTTGAAGGAAGTCCATACGGAAGAAGAAAACCAACACGGGAACAGACAAATGAAAGAATGCAGGAAACGTCTCCTCCTGCCCGTCAGTTAACACCAGTTCGACCTCCTTCACCACCGGTGCCACCACCTAATGACTTGGAAGAACCTTTTTACCCTGCGTCAGACAAATTGGCAAAGCAAAAGGAAATTTCTAAGCAAGCTCTTTCAAGTATCCTGAATTCTGTGGCTATAAAACAAGGAAAACGGGAGAATGGAGAACCAAGATACAGCTTCAGCTCTGCAAGCTCTACAGATGAAATGCTACCTCCGCCACCACTTCCTCAAGAGCCACCTCCACCTAGACAACCTACTCCAGAAAAGCAATTAATGACTTCTACTCTATTTGACAGATTTTCTTCAAAGACAGTGTCTTCCAGCAATACTGGTAAAGGAAAGCCAGTAGACAAGGATCGTTCAAACAGAGTTCCTGACAAAGCACCTTCACCAACAGCAAGAACGACTACAGCACCAAGTGCAAACACTGGCTATAACTATGCACAGCCATCAACAGCTACTTACGGGTTGCCGACCCCGGAGGAGTACTATCATCAGCCCGTGTCAAAAAAGTATTCCCCTGAAGTGCCTTCCCATCCATTTAGTCCCGGACCACACGATTCTCCTACAAAGCCTATGTTGTCAACTATATTCCAGGAGCAATCACCAGCATCTTCCGCTTCAAGCGATTATTCGCCAACTTACAAAGCAAAGGCAAAAGGAGAGCTCCGCAGTATTGAAATCTCCAGCCCAGTATTTGTTTCATCTTCGAATCAGAACGTGCGACCGAGTTATGAGCAGCAGCAATATTCACAAAGTGCAGTGCCATCAGCATCAAATATGTACAGGCAGCCACAGCCACAGCCGCTGTCAGCATCTAGTTTGCAGCAGCAGGTTGCTTACGAATACCAAGCTCCTTCTGCCCCTCCGGTATCATCTCCCCCCAGAACTTCACCCACTGCAGGCCAGGGTAATACTTATGAGCATTCCAGGACGAGACCCTTGACACTACTTCATGAGTCAAGCGAAATCGCCCAGAGGACGATGGAAGAACTTTTAACGCAAGAAATCGATGATAGCCAATCTTCTACAGGTCAGCCCAGTGAACAGCAAGCCGGGAGAGGCAGCAATGGTGGAAGAAAGCCAATGTCTGCCGCGGCAGCTGTTGCAGAAATATTGGCTAATAGACAACCTCTATCCGTCAGAATTAGTATTCAAAAGCACAAAACCGAAACTTCGTACAAAAAGTCTCAATCATTTGGTCAAGATGGACAAGGAGGTAGTGCAGGGGGAAGCGGAGGTGATAGTGGTAACACCAAAGGTAACGGTGGTGGGGGTGGAGGGAAGAAACGGGAAAATCCATTCTCAGAATCATCTTTGTAGCTCGAAAATTACTAATCTTGCTATTCTTTTTTATACTAAGCCACCGAAATATTGTTGCATGTCTAGTATATTATTTAATTATGATCTTTCAGTTTAGCTATCAGTGAATAGTATAAAGAATCGAAACATTGATTTTTTATTTATGCGTAATATTTTATGCAAATATTTGTTTTTAGCACGCTAGTTGGCTATCTTTGTGACAAGCCTTTACTTATATCCGGTGGATTTTATGTTTTTAGCTTGAACGTTGGACATCGAAACTGATAGTAATATAAAGTGTTTATAAAATTGATAGTTTGCTTATATACAATACGTTTTCCTACATTTAAAACCTACGAAGGACTAATGCGTGTTCATGTACATTACATTTGAATGATTGTGTGCAATTTTGCATGTAAACTTTATTTAAACCGTGTAGATGCATTTCTGACGATGCCAATTATATTAATAGTTCATTACCTATGAATAAAAAGGAAATTACAAAATCATTTGCCTTTTTATTTGCACATACCGATTCTCCATAAGAATGTCAAGCCCCGATAAATATTATGCAATGAGTTCGTTATAAATGATTTGATTCAAACTCAAAACCCTTTATTCCAAATTTTACTCGTATCATCAGTTACGAATATCACAATTGCTGCAGATATGCTTCAACCTTTAAAATAAACTACATCGTATTTACGACTGATTAGGAATCAGAATTTTTTAACTTGCTGGTGGTAGCATATACTTCTGACAGTTTTCTCTCAGAGGTGGCGGCAACGCTACTGCATCTTCGTAGGACGGTGCTGAAAAGTAATACATTATAAATTACAATGTTACCGTAATAGGAATTTAAAAATCGAGGAAAAAGTAATATTTTTTTCTTACGTGGATCACCGTCATAACCAGTTCTGTTGTATGAGCAAATGTTCCAAAGGCGTAGATGATTGCGTGGGGAAGTAACTGAAGAGCTGCTGCCCGCAATTGCCATCCCTTCAAAGCTTGACAACGTTCCGTTCGACGGAAAATTGTTAGCAATGCTACCACGCAAGTGACAGCTAATCGGGCGAGATCTGCTAAATGATTCAGGGGTTCCAATCGAAATTGGAACCCGTCCCTCCAATACTGAATAGAAGCAGGTTTTCCCAAAAATACCCGTTTTAATTTTTAGCTAAAACAGAATTTACAAAGCATGTGAGCCGAGCCATGAACGTTCCCATAAAATAGTCACAGATAAAGATATGGAAATATGGGAGTAGGTGAAAGTGAAAGCAAACTTTACCAGTAAACTGTATCTGGGCTGAACAATTCTGCAACTTCCAAGATTCGTAGGGGGAAGGTCAGACGGAACGATAAAAGAACCTGGATAGTTTAACTGCTGCTTTGAATCCACTGGGGGACATTTTAATTTGCAACACTTTTTCATTTCCTGTCTTGAAGAAGTTTGTGCATAGTACGTCGTTATCTACATTACAATTTTTTGTTCTTACAATTCATGTAATAATTTTTATGCCAATTTATTTTTTTTAAAGAAGTTATTAGATACCTGCAATAAATATACCCGGATTTTCTTCAACTGCAACCGGGTCTCGTTTTCAAGTTCCAAGCGGAAGCTTATTTCTTCGCCGGGAACAAATCCTCGTTTTGATATGAGCATGTTTGCCTTGATTTTTCCAAACCCAAGCCATACTTTTTTTACTAGGGTGAAATATCCGGGCTGAGTTGTAATTGGATACCAATTTAAATTATAAGATCCCTGCACATTTATATCTCGCTGGACCAGCTTATCCCATTTCCAAGGACGTCTATAATTGACTTGAGCAGAGTAAGTTACTCCGCCATGCTTACTTGTAAAACTGGCAGGTAAATTTTGTGGCAGTTGGTAAATAAAAGGTAGCTCTGTGATTCCAGGCTCAATTGTTCGTGTTGCAGTGAAATTTCCTGTTTGAATTGAATTTGAAATACGCGTAAAGATTTCATGAGACATAAGTTACTATTTTAATGCTCTTATATTTGCAATCGTACCTGGTTGAAGCAGTAAAAAGCTTTGGTTGAAGTAAGTCTCAATTTCCCATCTGGAAATTAAGTACTGTCGAAGATTATCTTTCTTACTACGGCCTTCCTTCCATTGTGTCCATGCTTTCCCCACAAAAGTTATGGTTAGATCTGATAGCACAAAAAATGATAAACTATAATCATGGTTGAAGTGTGTGTAATGCTATAAACTTCTGAAATTATTTTCTTAAATATGTTTAACATTTTGAATAACCATGTACCATTGCTCAATTGTCGGGACTTTTCCGAGCCATTAATTACCACGACCTTCCCTATAACCAAATCGCCTCCCTTGTACGGACCTTGGCCTCTGTCAAGTTCAATTGTAATGGGCATGATAGATCTCTTTCCAAAAATGCTTCCAAAACTGCTCCACAACGCAGCTTTAAGGATTCAATTTGATCCTTTAAAGAAATCAAGTGAAACCACCTTGAAACCGAGTTTCCACCCACGCATGCAGAGAAATGTTGACCACTAACCCAAATAATTTCAGTCTAATTCCATTGAGACGTGAGCGACGAGCACTATCTTGAAGAGTATTTGTGAGAAACTAAGGAGTAAGTTCGACCGTGCTGCTTGCTTGTACTTGTATCCATTACCCAACTCTTAATTCTGAATTGACAGGTAGGCACAAAGTGAAAGTTAGTCAAAGAAAGTATTTATGGGAAAGCTTACTAGTACAAACATTCATTTTGCTCTTGTTTAAATCCATATTTGGTGTCTGGCATGTGGCTTTTCATGTGAAGCAAAAGTGTTAATGAATTTTTCATAAAAATCAATCAAGAATCGATAGATTTGTAGCTGATACTGAAACCGAACTGCTTGTTTTACATGCTGTTGTTGTTACCTACACATTGCAAGGTTTACGTTTGCAAGGAATTTAACCCAGTATTCTTAGGCTCCAGCAATGTCCGGCTCAGCCCGACATCGATCTTCAAATCATGGAAATAGTGCCCACAAATTTTGCAATGCACCAAAAATGATAGTATGTTAACCGAATGATACGTCAGTGGAATAGTAAGTTTTATGTACAACTATGCTTTAATCAATAAAAGGTATATCGTGCATATCGACAACCTTGTAGAAGAAAATCCTACCGTTTCACTAAATTGACACGAGTTGTCCAAGGAAAATATGCACCCATTTGACTTTGGTATACTATGACCGGGTATGATTTGTAGTTAGTAGTATGTAGTTCAATGCTGAGGAACTCTTTTGCAATTCCTTACCTTTACCTCATGCTATTAGCTTATGGCAACGGCAATGAAAAAATGAAAAACCAAATGAAGAAAATGCTAGCTAGTGTCACAAGAAGTCGATTAGTCAAACAACGTCATTATATTTTTTAAATTGAAAGAAAGCACATAAACATAGTACATTACACAATATGCGTACATACGTAAAATTGAAATAATATAAATTTTGACGAAGATTGCAAAATAGACAATTTCATCTAAAACCATTAGCCAATGTTGGTTCTAAACCAGGATTTTCTTTCATTCCAGACAATTTTACAAATCAAAAACTAATTCAGCTTGTTCATCTCTAATTAATATAAAACCATTCGGTTGGCTTTGTGCCAAGCAGTAAACAAAAAGTCCATTGTTTTTAATTCATAGAATTACTTCTAACAGCTCTATTGTTAAATTGGATCTTGAACTGTTAAAAAGATTTATTAAAATTATAACTGAAAATTGCTACGAATTCTTTTCAACGTGGTACTACTTAAATGGAGAATAATATGTATAAAGTTACATGTTGACATAGATTTTTAAAATCCTGCCAGTCACACCAACGGCAATCTATGTATCAATCCTTGAGTCCTAAGATAATGAACTTGTCTAAATCGTTGGACTATTGCCTTCGTGAATAAACTATGTAATTGCAGGTAAAATTTATCAATACATCATAGATTAACTTATAGTCAATGTGACCTTTCATTATGCACCCTGTATGATATTGGATTGGTACGATATTGGCATATATAGAAAAAGAATTATGCTATGAGCTCGCCTGGGATCGTCTCCATTGCCTTTGGCATTTTGTTACATGCCAAATAATAGTTTTTTTCTCTTGACGTTCGGGTTCCAGTTCCATGTTGTTTGCTATGATGTCTGATGTTGACAATGATGTAGCATTATTGTGATTGTGTAGTGTGTAGAATTAATTGTGATTACATAATGTATGCCGATGATATAGTAATATATACGTCTGGTACATCATTAGCGGACATTAATAAAGTCCTTATGGACGAAATGGCGAAAATTCAAAACTGGTGCAATGATAATGCAATGTCTATAAATTATGATAAAACAAAATGTATGTATTTCCACAAGAATCGAGACTTAACAATTAAAAAAGAAGAAGTAAATGGTATTCAAATAGATGGTCAGTTTATAGAACGTGTGTATGAATTTAAATATCTTGGAATAGTTTTAGATCCTTGTCTAACTTTTAAGCTACACTACAATAAGGTAACAGAAAAATTAGTACAGAAGATTAATTATATTAGAGGGTTTAAAAGATTCTTTAACAACACCGTATTTAAGACAATGATAAATGCACATATTTATTCTGTAGTCGACTATGCTATAGACATTTGGGCGGTTGTAAGTGATAGTGATTTAAATAAGCTACAAAGAAAAATAGATAGGCTTTTAATAGAATATGAGTACCCCTCATATTCAAAACGAAAGTTTTTCTCAGATCGTGATCTAAGTATTTGTAGGAAAAAGTACAATTTTTTATCTGTAAAAGAAAGAAGAGATTTTGTGGTGCTAAAGAATGCATTTCTATTACTGAAGAAAGATATATTACCATTATCACAGAGAAAGTCTTCAAGAAAGGCGCCTTTAGCAATTGTACCTACTTTTAAATCAGAAAATTTCAAAAACTGTTCAAATTACCGTAGAATTCAACTCTGGAATGCGTTACCTAAAGATTTAGATGTAACAAATATGAGTTTGTATCAGTTTGAAATAGCGATTAAGACTAATTTTAGTAAGTAATTTGTCTTCAAGTTTATTTTTTACTAATTTTTAATTGTTATTAGGTTAAGTTTAGTTAGTATATTATCTATTTGTTTAATGTCACCTTATGAGAACAGAACGATTGTACCTTGTTTATTTATATGCATTGTACCAGTACTGAAAAGGCCAGACAATAAAGATCAATTTCAATTTCAATTTCAATTATCTAACAAATCCATTTAATCGACTATCGTAGTGTATAGCGTTTTTTTGTTTATTCACAATATTTCATGCTTAATGAGCACACGTTTTAAGCTCGTTAATCTTTTCATTTAGATGGAATAACAAAGTCATGGCTCATCATTACAAAGAGTAAGAGTAAAATATCATTAGAGCTCAAAATAGAAATTGGTATCACTTTGCGCAAGAATAAAAAACAGCATTTACAGGACATTGCGGTTTCCGCGGAATAAATGAGGTACATTCTAAATACGATGCCAGATTAACTTAAACATTGAATATATTGATGATGAGCTTAATAGCATAAATTTCACTGACAAGCTACTTTTAAACATCTTGCAATTATCAGAGTTTTTCACGAGTTTCCTGTTCACGTTTTCGCACTCAATTTGGTCATTCAGCGACACAGTGCTTTCGGATTGTCATTATTCAATATGAAATGCATTGACTTTGAATTAATTGATGAATGAACTACACCAGCATGTTCCTATGTTTGTTGGCTGAACTTTTCAAGTTTGTTGAAATGTTAATTTTATTGCCATACATGATGTAATTTCAACGATTTACTTGTGTAAAATTATGCTAACATTAAGGAGGAAGTAAGTGTACGGAATTTAGATACATTGGCATTGCCAAAATGCATGTAGTTGCATGACGACAATTCGGTATCTATTTTAAAATCACTCTTGCGGGATCCAATTTCTGTAGAATCCCCGAACTAATTGGCTAACTGATCGGTTACAAAAATAGTTAGCAAAAATGTTCCATCTTAATCTGATTGCCCATACTTTTACGCATAAAGACATATAAAATGCATGTACTATTTAAAATTCTGGAGCACCATTTTTACATTTTGAATACCACTTGCACTGACATTTTACGCATAGCAATGCTTTTTAAATGGTGAAACAGTGGTCAACAAAAAGCTAATAACATCACTAAAAATTAACTTTTTTACAAATTTTAAAATGCTAACATGATTGTAACAAAGCGTTCCACAATCGTAACATGGCAGAAGTTTCAAATTCGAAGCACATAGGAAAATACTGCACAACTTTTCAAGAGTATCAAGAGTCCATGCTTTCGCCGGTATCTCGTCAAATGGGCTATAATATATTAACCAAATTGACAGTAGGTACAGGTTTTGTGATCCATTCATCAATCAATGATACCCTAATATATAGAGAAAATGCAACAAATCAATTTATGAATGAATTGCCTATTCTCTTTCATCTTAACGTGTTTTAATTGTGGCACAGGGATTCCTTGTTTTTGCCTTCAAAGTTGCAAATAATTTTTTGTTGATTAGCCGTAGTTGGTTATGTCCCCTATTCACTATTAAAATAAGTCTTGCAAAGTTTCTCAAAATGTTCATCATTGATCTAAATAAATCCTTATAGTGTACACCACAATTGTAGTGTATTAGCAGGATATAAATCTTGTCGGAATACCATGATTCATGAAGTCGGATTACACAAGTATAACTTTTATTGTAGATTTTAGTCTGCTTTTCATTTCAGCAGTAAGAACTGCCAGTTATCCAAGGAATCATCAATTATGGTTTATCGTCATTCATGTGGCAACGTAGTCAAATGAAATGAATTTTTGCCTTCCCGAAACTAAAATTGTAACTAAATTATACATTTGTTCCCAAAGAATGAGGTAACCCTAATAAAGGCTTCCAAATTCATAACTGGCGCATTTTGGCTAAAAAACTTTCGAATTTTATGGCAATCATTAGTTAGATAGATTTTCCCATAAACATGTATTTAGATTCCGTAGAAACACTAGTCCCATTTGAAATGTATTGATTTTTAATCAATTGATGAATGAACTACACTATCATGTTCCTATGTTTGTTGGCTGAACTTTTCAAGTTGGTTGAAATGTTAATTTTATTGCCATACATTATATAATTTCAAACATTTACTTGTGTAAAATTATGCTAACATTAATCAGCAAGTTCTGTCATCGTGTTCAACTCAAGGTGCTATTAAGTACATCGGAAAATTTATTTATCTAGGCAGGATATTGATACTTCATAGATCCTACAACCTACGTTTCCATTTTCTTCTTTACCAGTACTTGATAGATTAAAACAATAAAAAATTCATCTGAAAATTTCGTTGGATTTACAATTTTGTAGTCGAGTAGTAGTATCGTTGAGCAGCAAATACTCGTCACGCTTATATTTTGAAACAGTGGCTGACAGAAATAATCCTGACCTCACACAAAAATGCACTAATACAATTTGGTCTTGTTTTGCCGTTATCGATACCACTAAATTTGAATTCGAAAATGTGAAGCCTAATAATATGTCCCGTATGTAATACACATTATATGCGTCCTACTATAATAGTGAGATGAAAGAGAAATCGAAACACAATGGTATTATTATAGCATAATATGCACATTTATTATGACAGATATACAACACATTGAACACATTAAATCAAACGTTTAACAGTCTGTATATATTATTTGCATAAAAATGTCCTTTCTCCTGTGAAAATGTTCCACGAATTCTGCTTTTAGAAACCTTGTATAAATTGTATCATTATCATATACTTAAACCAACCAAACTTGTTAGCAGTTTGCTCAGATCCCTAAATGAATTGATGTTTAAAATATAATTAAATAATTTTCAAATATCAATTTGCCAAAACATTTTCAAATGTATTTCGCTGAGAACTCCGATTAACATTTACCATTTGCCAGAATGCATCCTGTGCATTTTATTCTGCTTATAATAAATATGATAATTTGATATGACAATATTTGTTCTTCTTAAGAATATTTGGCTCTGATCAAGGTGAGGTGTGATCTGAAAACATACCGTACCTAGTTTAGTCAGTACATTTAGCAGGTATTAAAAGTAACAAAATAATAAAAATCAGTTTTACGTCATTTCCACCTCCGTCATCCGTACTTTATCATTACCCCACTTTAAACTTAAACGCTTGCCAAACGAAGCCAATGAACGATTGAAATGTGTTTCAATTGCAACTTAGTATGCAGCATGCATATGTAGCTTATAGCCTTTACCCGTCTTTCCGTTAAAGAACCATGGTCTGTATTTTATAACACGATTCTGTTGCCAGTCGAATTCATGAGCTACTGAGTATCAATTCATTGTTGACGAATCGTATAATTTGCAAAAGTTTCCAAGTAGAGAAAATAAAAGTGTGCTATCACTGATTGCGAATTGCGAAACCGGTGCAACCTACAATCTACACGCAAAGTGGCGTCCGTTCAGTTCATTTCGTGCCGTCACAACAGCAATTTTGAAGCTTACACTTTAAAGCTTAGTAGGAGCTTACTACTTAACATCCATTTTTTGCTTCACAGCAAACATACAATGGCCAACAGCTCCATGAGCTCTATCATTCATCAGAGATCTGTCATTTTTTTCGTTGCTCAAATATGAAATATGAAATATGAAATAGTGTTCGGATTTAGATAATACATTTTCCATCTTGTACTTATTCTGCTGCATACAGTGTCATGTGTATGTACTATAATTGTTGAATATTTTGGCCGCAAGGCAAGTATAGAAATTTGAATATATTCCTTACGAAGTAAGATACTTTGAAAACGTTGAGAGTTGCGGTGGCCTATATGCATATTACAAAATATAATAGGGAGTTAATGGAGTTTTATTCTGTCTCGGATAGAGTTTCAGTAAAGTGCATGTTTTTTTTATTTCCAGCCACATCTACAAGCCTGGTATTTTATAATTCCTCGGCTCGCGACGATTTCTTTGTACAAATGAGTCATCTTGAGTTTAAGTTTCACTGCAACTAGGCAGCTTTTTGTAATATACACGAAGTGTAATCTTGTAATCTTATCTTTACTATTTTTCAACCAAAGCCATAGCTAAACGCTGGCAAAAACACTTTTTATTAGTTTTTGTGCATAGCACCGTCATATTGCATGGTAAGCCAGTGTGACAGACTGGAAGACTTTATGCAAACGCTATGTAAAAATAAAATGGAATATTATATTATGAAACTTCAGATCGTTCAGATTCATATCCATCCTGCTCAACAACACTTACACTATTTATTGTAGATTTTCACTTGTTCATATTTACTTCAAGGAAAGAGCATCCAAAATGTTTTTCAACTTACAAAGAATTTATAAAAGTTTGCTTACACACTAATAAAGCCACAATAATATTGAGTGATTGAGTCATATCGTTATCATGTCTCTGTGATTGTGGTTTATTGTATTCCCTGTATTCGTATCTGGAGAACAAGTAATGACAGACAGTGGCCGCGGCCGGATGCTACTTGCGTTGTTGGTATTGGGCCGGCGTTAAAGAAAGAGTCAACTTCCCACTAAGGCTGCAATTTTCGGTTAAACTAAAGCCGTCATAATGTCCTTGGTTTGGAATAACTTGAGTTATTCTACGGAAGTTTCGCCATTTGAGGCGCTGCTCTCTGCAGTGTCAATGGGAAAGCTGGGACCAAAGAAGAAGGGGATTTTGCAATGTGCGCAAGGAAATGTGGAGCTGGGCGAAATGGTGGCGTTAATGGGTCCAAGCGGGGCAGGGAAGAGTACCCTGCTCAACTGTCTAGTCAGTGGGAGGAGCTATCCGGGATGTAACGGGGAAGTTTACGTAACTGGGTTCAACGGTGAGCCAATCCGAGCAAGCATGATTAACCAGAATGAGGGAGAGCACTTGCTACATTCACTAACGGTATGGCAGTCCTTGGTGTACGCGTCGCGACTCAAGAATCCTCCAGAGACGCCAAGTGAAATTCATGAAGAAGTTGTGAAGGACCTGATTAAGGAACTCAATTTGAAAAGCTGCGAAAATGCTGTGGTGGAAAATTGTTCCGGAGGAGAGAAGAAACGATTGGCGATCGGATTGGAATTGGCAGCTTTCAAAAAACCTCATTTTCTATTCCTGGATGAGATCACGAGCGGTTTAGACAGTTTTGTGGGTTATAAGGTAAAATATATAAAAATGCGTTCGCGTTGCTAAATGCTGCAATTTGACTTAGGTGCATTGTCAGATAGTAAATAAGCATTTTATTGGTTTCCTGTTTGCACTTGCAGGTGATAAAATTACTATCCCGGTTGGCCAAAGCACACAACATGGCAATTGTGACTACCATACATCAACCAAGTTACAAATTGCTTGTGCAGTTTGACAAAGCCTACGTACTGTCAGGAACTGGAGAAGTAATTTTCAGCGGCAAACCACCGGACCTGAGGGGTGAACTGGAACATAGTGGTTACAATTTCGCCACAGGATTATACGAAAACCCTGCTGACGTGGTTATCGAATTGGCATCATCAATGAAAAGATCAGCTCGTGTTATTCAAGAGCTTCCATTGACCTTTTACAATATCGACAATTTAGGGCTCGTCGAATCTCAAGATGACATCAGCGTTGATGGTTCCCTGTCTTCAGACAATTTAGATGCATTAACATTCCAAGAGGTTTGCAAGAGAATGTTGGAAAAGACAAGGCTTGGAAGTATGCAATTCATACAACACTTTCAAGAACTAAGAGGTCTGGGGCAAGTTTCAAAGCAAGAGAGTGGTCTTTGCAGGAATGAAACCAGTTTCAATTTCTACACTCTACGAATTCTACTCTCTCGGTGCTTTCAAACTTCAATTGTAAAGCAAACCAGATTTACCTTTTTGAAATTATTTCTCCACCTCGTGGTGGCAGTTGTGCTTGCTATGCTCTACAAACGCAATATTGGGAAAGCGGACAGTTGCATCACATTCATATACCCAGAATCTGACAGCCAGAATTGTTCCTGTTCAATCACTCCGGACACCTTAAAGGGTCGTAATGCAGAACCTTCAAACAAAAACGTGACGTTCCAGTTTTTTAGCCTGTTGTTCCTTATGTTTGCGTCATTGATGCCAACTGTGTTAAGTTTCCCTTCAGAAATGAAGGTAAGTAATGTCATGATATATTATGCAGTTTATTAAATGATTATATTACTTTACACTTATGTTTTCATCTGTTTGATTCCCATCAACTTATCCATGAATTTTGTCTTTCATTTTAGTTGTTTCTGTGTGAGTTCCGGAATAGCTGGTATTCTACGTCTGTCTACTACATCGCCAAGACTTTGATTGAAATTCCATTTCAACTAATATTTCCGGCTCTCTACGTGTACTTTCTTTTCTGGTACAGTAGCCAGCTTGGTATGGATGATTGGTATGGCGGTATACCTGGGATGATGTCAGCAAGATACTCTCACTTTTTCTGTGTTACCATTTTATGTTGTTTCATAGCTCAAGGACTAGGGTTCTTGATTGGTATATTGTGTATCCGATCCTTCAACATATCAATAATCCTTTCTAGCTCCCTTTTGTTATTCTTGTTCCTGTTTTCAGGATTTTTCGTCAAAAAAATCCAAATGAGTGATAATGTATCATGGCTTACCTACTTTTCTTTTGTACGATTTGGTTTGGAGTCCCTGTTGATTATTATTTATGGGGACCAACGTTGCGTCAAGCCAAAGTATTCGTCCGTCCTTGTAATATTTGGTTTAGAAGACGATGGACTATTGCCTTTTAATGTTCAGATGTTGGTTGTGCATTTAGCTGTGACTCGGCTTATGGCCTTCATTTTATTCAAATACAAAGCTGACCCGGCAATATTTCGAATAAACTTGAAAGTACCAAGCAGTTTTTGTAAAATGAATTTAATGTTCAGATCTAAACGATTAGTCAACGAAGAGCCTAGATTTTAGTACATACCAACTAAATGATTTTTATATTAGTGATTGAGTAGTGACTACTACAGACTGTAATAATATTATAATTACTGTAACATAGATGGCTCTTCTGATACCATATATGAATTTAGCATTTATTTTTTGAGCTTTAGGAGTGTACATATATCGTATATAATAAACCGATAACCGATGTAAATAAGATATGCCTACTTTCTACGAAATATTATGTATCTATCTATTATGTAACAACGCAGCAAGACTTAAAATAATTTTAATAAAATTATTCGCATTTCGAATTATGTTCCTTTAGTCAATGTTTGAATAAATGGTTACAGAATATTGCTGTAAGCTTAATTTAAGTCTGACTGTTAGTTTAAAGGAAATAAACCTTACATTGTAACTTGTGACAGGTTATACATACTTTGTAATTTTATCAATCCTTACTTATAGCCGTTTTGTACCTATTTATGAAGTAAATAAATAAATAAATAAAAACTTATTACAGAAAACAAAATCGAACGTGTCGCAGGCATTTAACCCACAACCTCATATTATGTACATGACCACCTTCACACAGGTTTGTTGTTTGTTTGTATGCAGAATTGCGGATAGTTGAGGAAGGATTGATCGTAAAATACAAATTGAATAGGAAGGAAATGGTTCTCACGACAGGGCGGTATCAAAGTGGAATCGTAAGAAGCTCAAGCATGCAAATAAAGATTATATATACTCTTTAGAATTTTCAATAATAAAAACGAAGGAATCAACACTGCAGAAATATGGATGCAGAAGAATCTATAAATATGCATACATTTGTATACTTGTATCACATATTTTTATAATAAATATAAATGTCTTTCATTTATATTTTCCCATCATGCAAGACTTCTATGCAAAAGTTTGTGTATCATTAAGACAGTAGTTAAGTCGTAGTAGGACCTCAGAAGTCAGAAGAACATTGTTAACATTTGCATTTTAATAAGCGTAGGCGAACATTTATATTATTGTGTTATGTGTTCACACTTTGCCCTAAAATATTACTATTTTATTCGGTGGCATAGGTGAATGGAATGGATTTAGAATAGATAACAATTCCCAATACAAGATGCAAGGTAAGACAAATGCTTACGAATGACACGGAAAGAGAATTAATTGATGGTACAGGCATGTACGCACACATATTTCCCTCGGTTCAATGCTGAATTCGTAAATCAAGTCAAGTAACAAACATAGTTTAAAAGCCTTGCAGGAGACAAACATTGCATTGTTTTATAATTTGTTCCTTTAACCCCCAACAATGGTGAATGGCAAATGGCAGCTCCTTCCATAAAAAATGGTATCACTTTAAGACATTCTATTGGTTTTTATCAAGGACTTTTGTTACGACAATTAGACGGCAACCTACCCACGTTTCGACAAATAGCTAATAGATGAGAGTCATACAGAGTAACTATCCAAATGCTAAAATAGTTTAACAAGTTATATATAAAACTACTTAAAGCTCCAGAATAATCAGTAGCTATCTTAGTATTTTTGCTAACTGAACGCAATTTTACCAGTTCACGTCCTAATTATGCCATTCAAGTAATGTTGCAGTGACGTTTGAAGTTGTAAATATACAAGTTATTTTTATTTTTCTTATTTATTGGGAGTTTGGTTATCCAAGTAAACAATATATTAAAGACTAGGCTGGATGCTGCCTTTAATTCAAACTGAAGAAGCCGAAAGGGAATTTATGAATGAATATCCGACTTACTTATTCCTTAAACAATCGCGTATGTTTTTTATTTCAAACTTCAGTGTTGTAGAAAACAACAATGAAAAGCTGACAACAGGATGTAATTCAGTCTATTGTGGGATAATAGTTAATGCATAATTGTGTCCGCTCCTCTTTTTATCATTGTGCGCACTATATGTAAAGATACGACTATAGCATAGAAATTGTATATAGCACTAATTTTATGTAGTAGCCTAGTAGACATTGTATCCTTCATTATCTCCAATACAATACAATGACTTAAAAATCAACTTCGCTTCTAAGTCAGAGTCACATTTTATCATTTCCCTGCAAAAGATACATATAAAGGATTGAGTTTTGTATGGCAATCCAAGATTCACACAGAAATTGTGAATTAATGCGTGCGCAAAGTAAAAAAGAAAAATCTGTGCCAACCGACTCAGTTCGGTTTACTTGATGCATGCGACTTTTCTTTTAGACATCGACATCACCCCTTGCTACATGTCTGTAGAGAAAACTCTTGATGTTAAATACTGCAACACTACAGTGTACGGAATTTATTTGTATGAAACTATGAACTATGAACACTTTTATTCAGAGAGCCTTCGTTGTTCATTTTATTTCCTATTGTGCAAATAGGACTTCACGCTTTTGTTTATCTGTCAGCAGACTGAACTTCTTCCTTCCTTGCTCCTTAGTCAATATTATAACATTAAAACGTTTTTGAAATTCAGTTTAGCAAAAGACTCGTACTTAAGTTTTGTACACACATAAAATTATTTGTATCGCATCACATAGTATTGAACCCTTTTAAAAATCAACTCATTCGCAAGAATCCTTGATTTCTTCACAAAAATAAACCGTTCGTCCCAGCTCTGTCATGTGGAACAATCCGTTTTTGGTCTGAGGAGAAGTAACTCGGTTTGATGCTGATGATGATTAAAGATGAAAGAGTGCACAAGCTTCATAGAATTTCAAATAATACGTTATGGTACATGCTGGCGCTGTAGCTAACACTTTGGTAATACTTTATGTATGTGTGATAGCGCAGTTGGAGGAAAAAATAAAAAAGGCTTACCGGTGAAAATTCGTAGGTTTATGCTTAAAAAATATAACCTTGCAAACTCAAAGTACGTTACAGGCGAGCATTTGAGTTGAGTTGCATACACCTAACTACCATTTTCAATGTGTGCTATTACTCCTTTGAAACATGAAGCTGCTAAATATACCTGGTTCAGAGGTACCCTTTGTACGCAACAAGGCACGTGAAGGGGTGGTAGGCAGGGATGCTTATTGTATGACATATTTTTTACCCTTTTGCTAAGAAGCAAAAAAATACGTTTGAAAGGAGACACTTTACAAGCCCTACTAAGAAGTCAAATGAAGCTTCACAAAATGAATCCACGTTTTTCTATGCTACACCTACACCGGAAATTATGTTATGAGCCAGGTGGAAAAGGAAGAGGGTCTCCCCGTCCCTACACTTCTATTGTAGAAACATAATATAGGTACGTGGCAATAGTCACAAACATGTCGTCATTACGGAAAGAGCATAAAACAATGTGCATGAATTCTGCTGTTGTTCCCTTTTGTTTGTGTAGTACTCATGACATGGCACAGATACCCTTTTCAAAAGTATAAGGATAAGAGTTATTATATTATGACTTATATCTCAGCTATTATTGTGATATGATATGATGAATTCAAAACACTTTACATTTTGTTTAGGGATGTGCCAGAAAACAACAAGGGGAAAATGAAAACATCATTGTTTTATTACCGGCTTAGCTCCTGCAATAGTGATTTGCACGGCTTTTTTAAAAGCTTACCTCGTGACGCGTTTACAACCGATGATGCTTCCATTTTCTAAATAAGATATCACCGAATGAAACTTACCGTCTCTTCAATTAATATGAAAGTTCTAAGTTCTTGCATAATGTATTTTTTGTTTTTATTCACAGATATGACATTTATGCCAAAGCAGAAGACATATTTACAAAATCATTCCTCAAACTTTCTTAGATCTTATCTAACCGCGCACTGGTAGATAACTCCCATCTCTATAATCTACTACTAATCCCGTCTAGCTATTAATCTTAATATCAAGTAAAAAATTGGGAAATTTAGACTTTTCAACCTTTTTATAAAGGGATTCATTATGTCATCATATGAATGCATTTTCTTCTCGACGTAACTTCACTAACGTCATTGCAGAAAAATGTCAACAATAAACATATCTGCCACTTTCTGCATGGCTTGTCTATTTCGGCTTCTTCTTTTCTTAAGTGATTCCTCGCTAGAAGTGATGAAGCTTCAAATTTCGTAAAGCACCAACCAAACTCTTGAAATGTTCATCTTGCTTACACCTCTTGATAGATAAAAGGATTTAGTAGAGACGCAGAGTAGTCTACACAACCTGCATTGTTGCGTCTATCCTACAAGACGATAAGAGAGCAGCGATTCAACATTTGCAAGCAACAAAGCAATGGCAAGGCAAAACGAGAAGTTTTCAATTCTGTAGCTTACAAGAAGCACAGTACCACACACAATCCGAAACCCTTTTTGCCTTTGCTTGTGTTACTTAACGCAGCATCTTGACTGCGCCATGCGTTTTGATTACAAGTTGCGTTGGAAAGTCTCATTGTTGAAGGATGGACGCAATGCGCTTGAGAGAATACCTATGCATCCCGAAGCTGTAGCGCTGATGTTAAGGTGTAATAATGTAAAGCAAAGCAAGGTAACAATATAGGTACACACGTAACTTTGCGCTGCATGCAAGCACGATGCAACAAAGGATAAATATATACGTACAATAATGCGTTCCTTAATACGTCGAGAGATGCAAGTTTGTTCTAAAAGTAAGTAAAGTTAACTCTTTCCCTCGTTGAAAAAGTTGCCTAGCCGTCAGTAGTGATCCGTACACCTGGGACCACACTTCCTTTGTAGCCCACATTTTTGTATATGACTATTCTTAGTGCTGTTTGCTACCTATTAGGACAAAGTGCATGCAGCATAATCATTATCAATGCAGGACAGGAAACTCAATTATTACCAAGAATTTTTACCTGGGTGTGTGTGATCAAATAAGAGTTTTTGAATTAATTGCATAATTGGAAATCATTGGTTTGAATGTGAATAAGTTGAAGCATGCAGAAAACGTTGGAAAAAGTTCTGCAAGTGATTGAGTGACTGTCTGCTACACACGGAAAGAAAAAGCAGAAATCTGAAGTGTGATTTTTTTGGATTTGTGGAACGGCTTTGAAAGGCCGTACTCTGTCGTTGTGAGTGGCACAGTGACCGAGTTTCTGGTCTCTGGATATTCTTGCGTGGCTGGATGAAACTCTACGGTGCGTAGCGTGTGAAATTGAAAATATTAATTATATTGTTACTGTTAATAGTATACAGCGTGCTTGCAAATAACCTGCATTCTGGAAAATAGTTATGAGTGAATTCGCATTTATTCATTAATATTATACACATTATATAATATACCTGTTTGGATATTGTGGACTTTTGAAACGTGGACGCTTGATAGCAAATAACAAGTTTTATTTTAATTTATACGCTAAAACAACCGCATTTCAGTTCTTCCTCAGCAATATTAAAAATTCCTTAAGGAAATGTTATTTTTGGTGCTCAAAAAGCTTAACAATACCCATTCATGTATAATTATTTTTTCACCAATCTATAGTTTATTCCAAGGGTGAAGGGGGAATTTTTGTTTAAAAATGTGAAAGAAAACTGTAAAAAAGTTTGCTTCGGTGTACTGTAGCGGGCTCTCAGAATTCCGCTTTCTGCATGTAGTGATCTTTTAATTACATCACTCACCATCAATTTCACCACTTCCTTTCTCCCCTTAAAAGTTTATAATTTTAAAATAGAAAACTGCTTCTCAAAATAAACAACTAACAAAATTATTACCTAGTCTGCTGCAAGCTCCTATAATAACAATTTAAAAAATAATAATATTGTAGCTCCAAATAAGTGTATTGCTAGATATTATAAAAACTGCACTTCCTTCTCATCATCGTAACACATTAGCATGATTGTGGTTTGGTTCAAGAGACTTTTACACAAAAATCGTTCAACAGCAGCCAGTACAATTATTATTACGTACCTACACCTTCTCTACCATTTACGTACACTTGATCGTGAACAAGTGGTTACAGGAATTTGATTATCTAACCTTGTCTAATAAAATCTTCTGAAAAGAAGTTTTCAACCTCGCCAGTAGTAGTGGTAGAATTAGAACTCATGTCAAATATATAAAATTGTAAAACGTGAAGTAGATACATTATGATGCATACATTCAAGAAAAATTACCGAAAAAATCATGCAAGAAGAAGCGAGGAGCAGCAGGAAGGATGTAGTAGTACGCATAATTTCTGAACAGAACATTCTGACTTACCAAATTCCTTTATGCTTGTCTGTGCCCTGTGTCTACTTTCTTTTATATTAATGCATTGTTGTTAATATGACCAAATGAAATTTTCATATATACTTTTTATTTTTATCGCCAGTCAAGCAATTTAGCATGATGGCATGCCTTGTATAACAATAACATAATGCAAAGACTTATATACCCGATTGTTTTATAGCTTTTAGTATTGCTTTAACAAAAAGTTATATTTAAACCGATTTTTGAGAGTGTGTTTAGTTTCAAACAAAAAATATATCTTTTTTTGCTAGTCAGTCAAGCAGGCTTGTAGAAACCTTAAACTTCAACTGCAACCACCTTTTTCTACCGAACTCTTACGTGATGGATGAATCTTTTGTAATAATTTCCAATGAGTGCATTTCGAGCTGTAAAATATAACTGACCGGTCAATGGTACGCATATGTGCACAGTGCACTGATACTTTATGTACGGTCATGTATACTTTTCAAAGAAAGGGGAATAATTATCTCTCATCTTTTATTTCTCTGTCTTACCTGCTTCTTCGTGTTTGTTATAAAAATAGCATCATTTTCGGGTCTTCGGCTTCACATGTAAAGCATCTTATACAGGTTGCTCTCGTGCTGAATGTTGATAATAAAGATGATTCTGGTGCGGTTACACATTTTAGTGGAGTTTGTGTTTTTTGCTGAGGTTATACCAATGCCAGTAGAGCTGTGCGGTTTTTTTCTCAATGGATTTCTTGGCTTCTGCTGGCATGAAGAAATATTATGAGGAGGATAATGAAATGCTGTTGTTTTAGTGAAATAAATTATTTTTACCGATTTTAAAAATATAATGTATGCGTTGCATAACTGACCGAACCGAAATTGATGCATGATGTTGGTTTGCGCTGGTACATACAGAGAATATGTATGCAGCTTACCTCTAACTCACCTGTAAAAAACCAATATGTATATTGTATATGGAGTACCCATATTCGGAAATCTCCCGTAGTTCAGAACATGATGTGATTGATGTATTTCGAAATGATATTCCCCGTAGCAAAGCCTTCAATAAATATTTAAATGCTCAATTACATATAAGTAGGTCTATGCAATAAATGTGTACTTATAGCTTACGTTTGAGTTTATTTGCATTTATGAAAATTTTTTCGTCTAAAAAATCATTTTCCCCCAGTTAATTCTATGAAGTTGCAAACCTGCAATTATTTAGCTTTCCAAACACCGATTTTGTAGATATTATAAAATTTAGAACAAAAAATGTATCTAGAAAAATATTATAAAATTCATTTTTTAAACATGGTATAAAAATGTGTCCTATTTTAAGCTTTATCGTTTTAAAATGGTTGTGTCTAATTTCAGGAATCGGGAAAGGAGAGTGCAAAGACGCAATAAAACGTATGGTTTAGGGGCAACCCTGGCTTTACGTTCTCCCCGTCCTCAGAAGCAAAATGATGGGGACGCTTAAATGTTGTTAACGTGGCTAACAATGTGAAGCAAATTGAAAAGTGATAAAAAACAAATTGTGCTTTTGTGACAACTGTCATCAGCATAGAAAAGGCTGATGGGTGCAAGGACAGTTTTAATTCGATGTAAATCGGACAAGAAAATAAAGTGTTGTGTACTCTATAGACCATTTTTACTCGTTTATCTTTTCATAGCATAAGTTCAGATAAGATAAATTGAGAGGGAGTTTAAAAAAAGAAAGGACAATTGTATCGAATAATCAAAACTGTCCAAACAATCATCCTCACAATGGGGTGGTTCAAATTATCGCCGAGTTGTGATGTGATTTTGGACACCCAACAAAAAGAAATCATAATGAAGACTCAACGGCAAGATTACAGTAACAAGAAATCAAAACGAGGCAGAAAAAATAGCGACAGTTTATTTGGTACAAACTTGTTACGTAATCGTTATTCAGTTTCAGCCCGAATTAGACATGGGCATCTGTCATCCAAGTCAATGTTATCGTCGTCACCATCAGCGTCTTCATCTTATATGCTCCTTCTTCTCGTAACTTTTGCCTACATTGCGTGCACATTTGCGGATCCATTGTCACAAGGTAAGAAAAAGTCCTACGCACAGCAGCATCCTGCAAAGCCGAATGAATGAACGCACCCTAATCAACGACGCAATATTATTATGATTGAAGACAGTAGTAGTAATTCGTTTCTAAATAATTGCCGCTGTTGGTTGTAACCGCTTTGTAAAAACTTAATTGCTTTGTGATTAATTATTGATCAATGGCAATTCGTCTGCATGACTCGGAGGAATTGAATTTACAATGCGAATTTGCTCTGGTGCTGTTGTAATAGTTCAACCTGTCAAACTAGGTTTTCTACTGCTGCTGCTCAGTAAAAAATGCTAACGAAGTTGACCAATCTTCGAATTTGCCATTCATGTTATGATTATGATTATTGCTATCATAATGATTACTATATTGTCTGAGCTGTAGAAATTTGGGAGCATATATTGCTGAGCAGGTCCATTATCGATAAGTCGCGTACGCAAACAATGGAAAACTAATGTTTTCTTTACCCATTCAAACGCATAACTGCTGCTAACGATGTCATTTTATTCAATATTCAACGTTCATACCTTTAATGAACCGGATCAAGTTCAAGTGTATAGTGCAACTGTATATTCCTATAACCCCAAATCCGTTGCCATTTGCTAGAAAATTCGTATTTTTTATACCGTGAAATTCCTCAGGCAAAAATTATTTTACAATTATTTTACATTGGTAAATCAGGCAAAAATACGCTGGCTTGTTTCCCTACTTTTCGTAACGAAAGAAAGAGTACTACAACCTTTTGGTAGAAAATGAAAATGTAGAAGACAGTGTAAACATAAATTTACATCTCTAATGGATAAAACTTATACAAAATTGATGTTAACGTATTCGTGTTTTCATTCTTCAAGGCATTTCCTTTTTACCTTGTTTCACATTTTAAAAGTTCACATTTAAGTAGTTTTTTGCAATGTTGAATGTAACAAAAAATCTGTAATTAGAATTAAGTACATGATTTGATCTCGAGGCAAAGACATGGTTAAATTGCAAAATTCAAAAAGGCCGTTTTGAATTTAGCCGACTTTATAATCTTTAGTTTATCTTATAGCATGCGTAATACAATCAGTTTAGATAAGGTTATTATTTAAAACTATTCGATTCATTTTATTACTTCAGTATGGGCGAAATTAATTTGTACGCAAATTTGCTAGCCAAATAAGTACAGTGTAGAGGACTAGGTAGTTAAAGTTCAGGTATATTTTGTTTTGCCAAATACTGTATGGCATAGTTAAATGGTTAATAATAATCGTTATTTATTATTTAGCACTTAAAATCACTGTTAATTGCTGTAAAGGTTTTGGTAATACGCATTATACATTTTAGACAAGTCTTTTGTGGACAAGAAAGGGTACCTTACCTGATCGAATTGTTTGTTTGAATGAAATTTCTGCATATTACCAAACCAAATGTCAAAGAACATTTGAATTCCACAGTATCGTATATATCGTATCGTTCTTACATAATCGCGCTACGTAGGATCCAAAGTTCGATTAGGAAATGTTTTTAAAAAGGGCACGGCTCCTATTGTTCATTCATTTTTATAATGCCCCTTACTCGAAATAATAGCTAAAATCATTCTCACTCCCGCATGACCACCGCAACAACGGACTACGCAGGCAATCATAATATTTTAGTTGGCTGATCTTTGGCTAGTCAAAAGTTTCAAATCAGGCACATGGCGTTATCTTCGGCACTATTGTTTGCAGTAACAAAAGGCGCCCCCATCATCCTTCCTCCTATCGTCCCGTTGTAATTGTTAGTGGCCACGTAATACTCTCATTTTCAGTCGGCGGTCGTGCCATAGTTGCCCTCAGCCCCAACCCAATTGACACAGGATAATTTTCGATAATGCACTGATTAGAAATGGCTCACCTTTCGTGAACCACATTAATGTCTGCAAATGAAAAAAGGCTTAAGATACGCAGGCAGTAAATAATAATACAAGCGCAATCATTTTCCCTCTCATCTGCTTTTTGTTAACAATGCAATAATGATTATGAAGCACGTAGGTCGAATCTTTACTCATAATTTCTTTAGGTAGTGGAATGCAAATATAATTTAAAAGTCAACAGTCTGCCTGCAAACGACGTCACTTTAATAACTGCCAGACCAGTTTCACTCTCTTTCATAAGCTCCCTGCGACTTTGAATTGAATGAAAATGTTAATTTTTTCGTTACGTTGCTGCTGCGTAGTCAACTAAAAGGAAAGATATGAGATTACTTTTTTATTTCAATATAGCAATTATACACGACGACTTCTTCTTACTGTAAATGGACGTCCTTTGCAATAAGATGCTTTTTCAAATGTTAATCCCCTGCATTCTTCTGAATACCGTACATGCACAAAATGAACAAGTACTAATGATCTATTGATTTTTTTCTCCACTCCACTTGAGTTGAGATGCTCAATCAAACAATTTTCCTTTCATTTGGCTCGGAAATGGCTATTGTACTATGTTTGCATGCATTGCATTTGAAGATATTATGGTACCTATATCTTACTCAGATATATCATTGCGACTGTGCCAGTGTGGCAGTGG
Organism: Entomobrya proxima; assembly: GCA_029691765.1. Lineage (NCBI taxonomy): Eukaryota > Metazoa > Arthropoda > Collembola > Entomobryomorpha > Entomobryidae > Entomobrya > Entomobrya proxima. The sequence continues at coordinate 12,800,937 of CM056172.1, forward strand.
AAGCACCTCGCAAACTCGCTGCGGTGGCAATGTACTTACCTTTCCTGATGTCATCGCCATCGCTGATCAGTATGCAACAAAGAATCTCCTTTGCACTGATCTGCAGTAATGCTGACTGCTGATATGAAAAAAAGAAATCTTTTGCCTACGTAATACCACCAGTAAAGCAACTTGCACATTCTTCACTGTCTCGTTGAACAACTCAAATTATGCATAATGTTATGTAGCTTTGCACTTTTGTGTACTTTTTTTATGCAGAGGCATATTAATTTGAAGAAATTTTTAAAAATTGAGTCTTCTTCTCATTCATTTGTCAAATGCTATTCGCTTATGGATGATCTCGGATGATCTAATGCGCTCATCCATCTTTTTTGTTTTGACTTGCGAAAATTTGATGAAATCGCAAAGTATTATAATTCTTTGCCATTGCAATAATATTGTATTTGCACAAGTATGGCAGAGGAATCACCTTCCTATAAGCTACACACTCAAAAAATATAACATCCAGGTGCAGGGTAACTTCGAGCCGGTTGACGATCCCATAAGACCTCTGCCCTCATCTACTTCATCTCATTATTGCTCATTTTCAGTTTACTGTATTTAAAACTATGTATTGATTACATATCACATATAGAGTGTACAATGAATTTAAAATATTATATGTTATAGTTTAGAAGGATTCGAAGTAAGTTTGTACTTCAGAGAGAGATGAAGGGAAAGACCAAAGAACTCTACTGACACACTTGCATAAATTATTGGGAAATTTTGAAACGGTCGATTTGCTTCGATTTTCTTTCTATGAATTCTTTATCTTTTACAAGGTTTTATCCGTAATCGGTAATATTTCAATTTGGGAGTATCAACACTGCTGATTCAGCAGGCTTTCCGTCGTCGTTTGCGGTTACGGATTGCGTTGGTATTGGCTAGGTACTTTTGAAACCCATCTCATCTGAAATAAATTAAATTTTTATGGCAATATTATATTATGTTGGTTGATATTAATAATAGGTTAATATAATTCAATTTGATCATGGAAAAGGTTAAGGGTCTGCTCTATAATTTCCTTATTGCCAACACACAACACACAATCCAATGTCTTTGGTCAACCTTCTGCAAGCCAGAATGTATGAGACTGCGTGATTATGACATAAAAAAGTGCTTGCATATTTTATAAGAGGTAAAGACATTCATTTGGAAACTTTGTTTTGAAATTGCACACATGAGACTGCAAGCATGAATAACAAAATATGCATTTATTCAACCAAGCCAAATGCTAACCACTAAACTGCCATCATCACTCCTCAATTTGAACAATATTATTGATCCAATATTTCTTTTGAATAATAGTGTCTTGTGGAAAGGTGCACATGAATTGTTTGTTGGTGATTATGCAAGCCTTTTTTGCTTCATGAGAAGTTGAAGTGGCAGCCAAGAAAAAACCAATAATCAACTCAATTATAAATTCTAAATGTGAGCTGATTATGATGACAGTAGCAGTAAGTGGCCAGCAGCCTTAAAAGATGCAGTATACATGTCATAATCGAGCCAAACTCTCAGCAGCAGTAGTAGTGTCATGTCACGTCAGACATTTTTTGAAAAGCAATAATAAACACTTTGAGAAGTATAAAAATGCAACCGCCACACAAACACACGTTTCGTCTAATGCAATTATTATTTATTATTTACTCTCATGGCTTGGAAGAAAAAAAAGACTACTATTACTATTTGGAAATGAGTGAAGGGGAGTGAGTGAAGATGAGGAGGAAAAACATTAATTTTTGTCCTTTTCATACGACATGTTACACAACGACCACGTTTTGACTGTACATAATCGTACATAGTAGCATTTTTATTGGGTTACTTATCTCATCAAATTTTGAATCTGTGTCACATCACATAATCAAACACACGAAAAAGCAAAATCTTCCACAAAGACGTAGATGATAGCAAATACTACATACAAAATCTTTTCACATGGTAGCCAATGCCAGTTGTCGATAAAATCTTCTTCGTCTATTTTCATTCCATGTTAAAACAATTTCTTGGCTTTTTGTCTGATGTCATTAGCCGTAGCTCTCCTATTCATTCATGACAAATGTTATTGTTGTAGTCAGTCAGCCATTGATTGAGCAATTGGCAGTATGTAGTCAAGTCAAGTGAACAAGTAGAATCTAATAAAAAGCATCCCACTATCCCACAGTCAGAGAAGAAAAAAATCTAAAGAACAGTCATCTTCTCTCCCACTACCCTATATAAAAGCATTTCCACTATTTGCATTTTTGGTACTTAACGCATGACTAGATACGAAAGATACCGTAATTTTTTCTTGGTAAAATATTAAAAAAATGTGCAGGCAGATGATGTCGGTGATGATGTAAATTGATAAGTATTCAATTTTCACAAAACGTAATGTTCGTAGAGTGTATATGCTCATGTAACATAGCCTAAAATAGTTTTTTGGGCCCAGGGCATTTGTTTAGAACCGCCTTTGGTTTGGCATCTTGAAATTAAAATAGCATGTAATAATAACATTCTTGGTAATAAACCCACTTCACCATGTAATTTATTAATAAAACACATTCCCCGTAGGTATATCATCTTACTCAATGATATTGTTGTGCATGATAGTACACGCAAACAGGCTTGTCAAATATCATTTAACGTTATCACCAAATATAATCATTATGCCTACTTGTCATGAGTCATGCGTTATATCAGCATTTCATAAGGGCACAGAAAAAAATATATTCATTACTTACATGTTTAGTATGAATATTCATAAAAAATGAGGATTCAGAGTCCTAGAGGAGAATTCATCTTCAAAATTGATGATGCACATTTACAATTAAGAAAAATGTCTTTGTTTTTTGAAGAGTGTAATTCTTCAATCTTGTAAAGCTTTTGCTTTAACGAAAGTAAAATTGTTAAAGTCGACTACAGCGTATACACAATAAGAAAATGGCAAATGCGAATGTATCCTGTCCCGCTTTGTTTGGTACTTACAAGTTTAGAGATTTTGAAGGCTGATAGCGGTGTCTTTTTACGGAATGAATATTGATTTTCCAATTTATTACATAAAGCTCATTTGCTTGCATCAGGCAAAGCATCAATAAAGTCAAATCCCCTTCTTGTTTTGAAAATTGTTTAGGCGGATTATCAATCGGATGCGTGCTCAGCGTCACTTGATTCTTAGAAGCTGATGCAACAAATACCTAAAAGTAATTATCCTATCAAAACTGTGGCATTTTGGTGTTGATTAGAGAGTAAGTGCCTTAATGATAGTAAAAGTGAAGACAGCGTCAAATAATAGTAATGATGTGGCTATCTGCTTTATTATCAATTTTGTCGGTGAGTTTGCTGTTCTCTCCTAAAGGAATATACAGGGCTACTGTACTTTGTAAATACGTACGTTTCTTTTTAGTTCGAAAAAATAAAGTATTCACTTTAAGACATCTAACATAGGTATACAGTATGCACTATGCAAAATGCTACTGGTTAACCGTTTCAAACCAGATTTAATGTATGGAATGAAGGTAGGTTCTCGGGTGAATTACTGGTAATCACTGTATCAAACGGCAATGTGAATTCTGTTCGATACACTTTGCAAATTATATTGCCATCATGTCACGTGAATCCAATTATTGCAATGATATGATAATAAAAAATCTCTTCTCTGATACCAAGACGTAAAATTAAGCAGATTGTTTTGTGGCGTGTTCAATCCTTCTCATCCTTTTTGTGTAGTTTCTATTGAAGAACGTGTACAATCTTTATAAAGCTTTATTAGTCTTAGTTTTGATCCATTCAAGTGGGCGAATTTCATGGCTTCGTGTTTATCATAACATTGCTCTTCATTTTCATTGTTGCAAAGAAGTTGACGTACATTGTGTCTTAAAGTAAAGTATATGCATAGCGTATAATATTAGTACCTATACAGATATGCATCATTAAAGCGAAATAAAAACGAAACTAAATTTAAGCAGTCACTCATCAAGATTACGGTGAAGATAATGATTTTGATTATATATCAGTAGTACGTACAACCGTATGCCTACTGTTAATACATATTATACTATTCAACCCGTTGGTTGCTCCCATCTGACTTGGCGACTTTCTCTGAAAATATTTTGAGGCTTTTCTCGCCCAAGCTTAAAGTGGAAGCTGCAAAGCAATCAGTCACTTTGTATAGTCTTCAGTAGACAGAATGAAAAATAGAAGTTTACAGGGAAATTCATTGTTCACCGTCAGCAAGTCAATACACAAGTTTTAAGTAACAATACGCTTGAGTGTTGAATTTAAAGTGACTTATTGAATTACTTTTATCTTCTACATTACTGCGCAAATAAAAATCAATGTATGTTTTGAAAAATATATTACGTACAAAGCCTGTGAATTTCATGAACCCTATCTAATAAACTCTGTGAAATTTAATATTATATGAACCTGAGAAAAGGACATGCTTGGGATTGGGATAGTCTCCCTATCAATTTGGTGTACACAAGGCGAAATCATAATTTATTGCGCGACAAAAGCTATTTATGCATGCATTAATAAAAAGTAACAAATAGTTTCCTGCAGATATATTATAAGTACCTATGCATAAATGTGTATAAAATATTAAATGTCAAAAAGCTGACTTAAAATGAAAATGAAACTCGAAACGCAACATTCTTGTTTGAATAGCTTCTGCAATTGCGCGTATCTGCTTATATGTATGCTGTGTTGGTTTTCCTCTTTTCTATAAAATTTTTAGACAATATTTTTATTCGTATAAACACAACAATGGCTTGGTGTAAGCAATTTTTATTCATTGTTGCGTACTTTTTAATATTCATGTAATTTGGCATCGCGTCGCGTTGGTCCTCGCGCAAGTTCATTCAAGTACATCCATGTAGATTATAATCAACTCTGCACAGCTATTTGTACACAATTTTGAAAAAGGCAACATTTTTAAATGATACAAGTTGAGCGTATTTATTGTGAATCCATCAACAACAACACCAAAAGCGTTACTAACAACCCTGCTGTTTGTTGCTTCAATGAAAGCACGACAAAAGAGCACCCTGAGCAAAATAAAAAAGGCTGGTATCTATAATAAATTGTTTAAGAAGATGTGGTGGTAGCATCATCATATCATATAATGTCAAGAATGAATGTTGGGGAGTACTTGCTAAATATTAAATATGGACATGTTATTTGGCTCTGTTGTGTAAAGATTTATAAAGAAAGTGACAGCGACTCCCTATAATATAATGCTTGTACAAATAACTCCGGTTTGGCTATAATTTTTATTTGCTTACTGTATTATATCAAAATGGTGCCTACAACAAAGTTGAAAGGATATAATATGCAATTACTGTGTAGACAACCTACCAAGTTATCATCCTGGTCGGTCGTCGTCGTGCGTACCTTATTTGCTTATTATTCATCGTCTTTCTTGCTCATCCCTGAACTGCACCCATCATATCACCCATGCAAATTTGTCTTGTTCTTGTATCCTCTGCTCTTGTGCGATTACACAGAGACGCAGGCAGAGTATCATTCAAGTGTCATTGCAGCACGGTAGTTTGTAATATTTATTGTTGCAAAAAAGGCAATCCGGTGACTTTTCTCTTTTTACAAAAGTTATGTTACATACGATATAATATTACACGCTTGTTTTCTTCTTGCAACAACTGCATTGCATTAAGATTACTGCACTAGTAAAAAAGCGTATCACTCTATGTCTGAATAATCATCGTAACAATCATGATCATTATTATCGTTTTGAGCCAATGTGTGAATTGGGCATTTGATGAATGAATCTCTTTTCATATATGAGTGATGATTATAATAATAGCTACTTCTATGCATATGAAAGTGAGAAGTCTTTTGATCATTTCATCCTCGGTTCATGCACTGCTTTCATGCCATATTATACACTTTGATATTTTTTATTATGTTGTTTGTTTGCTTCCCAATTCGGGAAAGTTCCTCATTAGTCGCATGCAGTGAACGAACACACAGATACAACAAAAATTTGCATGATACTGCACATACCTGATACCCTTTGTCTGACGTAGCGTAAAAATGAAAGTGATCGTGCACTTTCCAGTGTTTTGTCGTGTTGTTGATGGGAATCCTACACTTACTCACCCTTCGACTCATCGCTACCTACTTCTTTGCCCTTATTTCAAAATAAACCTTCCGACTCATTGTCCGCTAGCCTACATTCTTGTCTTGAGTCCTCCTCCCATTGCCTTGTTCTCTACAACCCATTAACATGACCATTCATCCTTTTAAGATGAAAGGGAGAGGGATTTTGTGGAAGCCAAGAATGACATTACATAGGTGCACTGCACACAGGTGTATAATATATTGAAAGAATAGGATCAAAGGATCAACGGCGATATCAGTGCTTTTTGGGGAAATTTCTATTAAAACTTTTTGTATTGTATATACGTGTAGACTACATGGTACATAATATACTATGATATACTATGGTTTTTTCGTCTTGATTATTTTGTAATTATTACGTTTGCGGACTTTATTGCCAGTGAACTCTGCGTGTTAACCCTTTACCTTTACAATCCTTTTAGTCATAATAGTATGGCTAAAAGCGACTCTCGTAATAAGAATCCTGCCACTACGGTCATCATCGTGCCACCAACCATTTTTTAAAAGTTGTGCGAGACAATCATAGCATGTAGTGCAAATGTAATAAATGTCTTGCGCAACATTTGCAACTCTACTGAATAGTTGGGCAACTAAGAGCGAAATGAGTGATGACCCTTTTCATTCATTTTTACTAGGTTTCTGACATTTGATGCAAAGCCAGTGTCAAGTTACCTAAAATGTATTGTAATATGCTTTAATTATAAATACTTGTTTGTAGCCTACAAATTCATTTAATTATTTAGGGATTGGTATATTCAATAATCGAATTCAATCATTTCGCGCATCTACTTGTGAACTATTTCAATTCTTTCAAAAGGTTTATCATCGAATTATCACTATCGTTTGACTAAGACATTAAGAAGTATCAAATGTGTTAAATGACAACTTAAGACCTCCACCGTATTGCAAATACAATACCTAAACTTATGCAAGGATGAGTTGGGGTGCAAAGTGAGTGTTAGCTAACAAAATAAGCGGCAAGCGTATATATACAAAGTCTCTCCTAGTAGCATATATATAAGGTAATATTGATATAGAAGTATGAAGCACATGGACGTGGTATCGTTTTCATCAGTAGTCAAGTGGAATCCTCTGTTCTTGCGTTATTACTTCCTCTAATTGAAATTTAAAATACTTTCATATCTATAGGCACCTACTTTGCTGCTTGTTCCTCATCTCAAGCTTAAGTGACGCCTGTCTAGTCGTTCATATCTATTTAGAACTAAGCTTTCTCATTTTTTGTTTGCAACTTGCAGTTCGTTTTTCTTCCCATATTACTTATCACTTCACATTGTATGCACACACGATGGTCGTGAGGCAGAAAACATTGTATGTACATAATCTACCTTCCGCTACATTGAAATATTTTTTATTAAAAAGATGGTATTTAAAAAATATATAAGCTGAAATTAATAGTTGGGCAATTGTACTTTAAAATGTTGAGTAAATACTTTAAATGGCCGAGAAATCGAGAATATATCCTAAGATATACACCCTCCCGTCTGTGCTCTTACTGGTTTTCACCTAAAAAGTCACTCCTAAATTCTGATAAATTCTCGGGCAATTTACAAAGCATTTTAGGTTTATTAGCGGTGTGGAAGAAACCATTCTGTTAGTTGAAGCATTTTACTCGTTATTATGCTAAGGAATACTATATGCAGAAGCCATATAATCTTTTGGGTTATTACTTGATTGCGGAGGTAAGGTCAGAATGTTCAAGTTTACGCATGGCGTCTCTGCATGCTGTTATAGCTGTTGATTTTGTGTCATTTTTTGTAGATGCAACGCGAGTGCATATAATTACATGTTGCTACATCTTGGATGATTACCTGCAACAAGCAAGATAAACTAATCATCATGAGCTTGTTTCTTCCTTACGAAAAAATAATAAATGCATGTACATTTATGATGCATACAGTTCTAGCTTTCATCTTATAATCGTGCGGATCATCATCATCCAACAAGCAACAAGTGTAGTGCAGCAGTAATTAAAGGACAGTGATACAGATTTTCATTGTTTTTTTCTTAAGGATAAGAAGTCATTTAAGATTATGATAGAAACACAACAGTCAAAATGCACAGCAAGAAAATACATAAAAACCAATTTATACAAGGCATGTCTCCTACCAGCCTATCGTACACTGAAATGAAACTAAATCTTTAGAGACTGCTTTGCTGACCAACCACTTTTTTGTCGCTTTCACATTCAACGTTTGATTGTTTTTCGCTACTGAGTCCATTACATACATTTTTATTTGGCCACCTTGATACAAAAAATGTGTTGAATGTGTATTTTTCTTGTGGTTCATCTACAAAACAATGCAACTAAAGCAACTCCAACAATTCCAGCTGTCTTTTTCTAGATTAAAAGTGCTTTTGGCTTGACCCCCTTCGGCTATAACCGCATGGGCTCTCAGGGAGCTTCTAACAAAGTCAAACTTTTCCTTTATTCCAAGGTTGAGAGAAGTAGAGATGATGACACGTTGTGAGAAAACACACTGTGTAAGTGTGTTTGGGTACTACTACGCACCACGTACTTTTTACGTCTACACATGACTGTCTTATTACATATTGCTGCCATAAATAGATTTATGCCTACTATGATGATCTATATCAATAGGAATGAATACGCAATGTCATTTGCATTTTTTCTTGGAGGCATATTTTCAATTGAAATGTAGAGGCGAGAAATTAAACTTCCAGCAGACAGTTCAATTGTTGCTCTAAAAGTTGTTAAGGAATTAAAGGAAAGTTTTGACAAGACAAATTGGTTTTTGTGCTGTGCAGATTGCAGCATATACACATGTCTTTTAATGTGGTGATTGGCCGGCCAGTATCACACATGCAGTCTGTTCAAGTTGAAAAGAGCTTTCACTTTAGCCTCATTTTTATATAAATAATTTGAAAATGCACCATGTTCAGGGTGTACATATGTGTGGCAGTAGAGTGGCATAAATTTTACTAAGAGTACAATCACGCATGATAAATTATTATCATGAGGAGTACACGACTCGGACTCTATGTCGTTTACATCGTTTCGAGAACTGACCATCGGCATCATTGTTAGGTATACGAAGAGGAAGCCGGACGCACGTACGTAGGCATCATATAATAGGAGCCTTGCCATATTGATAGGAAAATTGTACTTTGTGAACATATAACATTTCCCTCGTCCTATGATATGTAAATTTTTCTTCGTGAAAACCTGAATCATTATTCTTATTACACCACATGAGACCAGGCACATATAAGAAGACGTCTTCAGGGTAGCTTTTTGAGAAAGATGCAGAGTCGGTCTGCTTTTGTGATTTTAATACGCAAGTGAGGTGAGAGCAGAAGAATAGATGCTTACAAGTGCACATCATTTTCTACACTTTACGTAGAAACAGGTAAGCTGCTGAAGCTAAGATGAAAAGGAACTTGTTGTACTATAACAATGTGGAAATGTGGAAGGAAGTAAAAGAATGTTGTTTGTAGCTGATCATCATGTTGATTATTGTGTGTACAAGTATGAAGATGAGTAGCCAGTCAGTTTCCAATCACTTTGAATATGAATGAAGGGGAAAGGGAATTTTATACAAAATTGTTTTGGGCAAAGCTATTGCTGTTTAAGATGAAATGCATCTTGCATAAAAAGCACTTTTCTTCTTTAAGCAAAAAATATGAGAGATGAGCAAGTCAGCATCTTATTAGAGTGTTTTCTTAACACTTACCATAAGAAGTGTACCTAAGGTATTATGCTGCAAGCTTAACAATGGAAAATACTAGTTCCGTGTTAAAAGTCTTGTTTCTTTTCATTTGTACATCATAATAAGGCATATGGTAGTTTTGTTTGTCTGTTTGAAATTCGACTTTTATAATTTTTAACTTTTTGTATTGTTTTGGTAAAATAAGTGAGTGGTCTGTGTTTGATGATGCAAGAGTATGCAAACAGTATTTAGCAGTCAGTGTTTAATATGCAGTAATAATGATAGCTTCCCTTTTAAAGACTGCATTGCCTTCTTAAAATTCCTGAATAATTGAAGAATGAAAGTAAAGATGCTCGAACGATCCATTACTGATTAGGTAATTCAACATAACATAAAGTGCATCAGAAGAAGGGAAAATTCTAAAAATGGTGTCATTTACATAGGTATTGAATTTCATCATCAGTTTTAACCATCCATCTCTTTAAAAGCTTAAAGAAAGTGTTCTTTTAAGCTATATACCTACTAAGTACATTAATTACATTTTCCAGAGTTTGATTTTACTGCATGCATTGCAGCAATAGCATAATATGTATAGTATAGTATAAAAGACCCTTTACTGGCAATTAATCAGGCTTGCTTCAAACGTATGACTTTTCAAGTCAGAAATCCCGAAAGAGGATTTGTTCTTTTCGGATGTACGTCTTAAAAAATCACGTAAAGTAACAAGCATGAACAAATTTGACCCAGCACGGTGAAATAAGCCAACACCTGAAAATGTTCAAGAGCAAAACATGTTCCCCTTTGGCTTCCTATATCACTATCTTTTTAAAAACATTGTAACCCGCTAGCCAACACGGGCCTAATGTGAAATCCGATATTCTGCGGTACAGGGTGACAAATCTTTACTGTTATAATCACTTTACTTGACGGAATGTGCCATATTACATGGCTCGTGTTTAGCTTTATCATCTCTGCCTGTTTATACTATGAAGAGGACCACTTTTCTGTGCTGGCACTAGCCTAAAAGGATTGTCCATTTTTTAGAAATGTTTGGCTAGATATGTAAGGTAATTAAGAGACATGAAAGAAACATTACGCATGCCGTTGTCGTACTAGTCGTCATTAGACTACTTAGTCACACCGGACACGTATCAAGCTAAAGCTCGCCTCATTTGGGTTTTCTAGCAATGTGACAGTACAACTGTCTGAGAGTGCACCTCTGCCTCTTTGAAACAGTCATTCACGTAATCTTGCCACACCAAAGTGGCAAAAAATTGTCAAAATTTTTGAAGAAATTCAAGCAAGCATTCAAGCAAAAACAAGCATCATCATCAGTTTACCTAAAAGGACAGACTCTGCTTGCACTCCTGCTATGTCTAGGTTAGGTACACCAACAAACGACAATGATGCAAAAAGCAAGCTTGGATCATATTTCCATTTTATACGTCCTACCCTACGAGTCCTATGATGACACATTTGGATTATTATTGTTATTGCCACTTAAATTGTAGTGATACAATTATTTAACCATTCTATTGGCCATTCTGTGTCTTTAGCTATTGCTATGTTTTCTAACGACACTTGATTATATATTTTGCTGCTTACACTTCGCACCACGGTTAGCAAGTTACATAACCACGTCCATGCAATTATCAGTTTGTAGTTCGTATGTAAAATAGAGGAGGGTGATGCCAATTTTTTCTTGAGTTTTCAGGACTTTATGCTCAAAAGCAATAATGTTATAAAGAATTACATACAAACTCCTTAAAAGTACAATATTTCATTTTTATTGGCGGATAAGTAATATTATTATTACTTCTCTTGCTAAATATCGTTATTTGGTTCTTTCGTCAACCCATAAACAGCAATGCAATAATACCAGAGTGCCATACAACTAAAGGATCTTAATTAAATGCATACGCCTATAAACATTGACGGCCATTACTATAAGCATTAAATAAAGCATAAAAATAAAGGCATGACCGGCGCAGTGTTTGTGTTTGAAATCTTATTTTATGTTATAAAGAAAGCAGCAGACTCACATTTGTGTTGCATTTGAACCCATTTAAACGATTGGCAAACCCAATAAGGTATTGTTGTATCAACACTGCACACTGGCTTACAGTTGACAGTGTAGTCCCGGACTAAGACAAACTAATGTCTAAGACACATGCTTGTTTATGAATGAATCACATTTTTTACATTTTAATAATGCATAAATACATTAAACCCAAAATAGTAATTTCTTTGAATTTTAGCTCGTAATAATGTTGTATGCATTTTCCATTTCCATTTGCATTTTATTTGCATCTTAACTAATTCAAAGGTTTTATTTTTGCATACTTTACAAGTTACCACATTGTCGACATAGGTGGTAGGGTAGATGGGATAATATTGGGTTGGAAGGTGTGTAGCAATCAGAGTACAAAATGATTTATGCATGTACGAGTTTGATTGCATGTCTGTATTCCTGATTTTTTAAAAAAGATCAAATCATATTAGTGTGTCATTAGTGAGAGCAGTCAGTCGATCGGAGAGACTACTTCACACGTACTGTGTGTATACGCCCATCTATATTTTATTTACGTACAAGTATATTTGCTTGCACTTTGCACGTAAGTTCCTTCTTTTATCTGTGGGAAAAAATCACTAGAAATACGCACGCCGGACGGATGTAGGAAAGGACAATTATTGCACTCTCAACAATGTAGTAGAAGGATGGGAATGTAACAGTGCAATGTGTATAGCGTAGACATCAAATACTGCACAGGACGGTGTTGTGCACCAGTGCAATAATATGTAGGTAAAGAAGACTTTTAGAGACAGAAACGAAAATAGGTGAATTCAACAAAATACATAGTATGCTGGTATCAAAATATCAAACAGGTGCCTACTTCTTTTCCTTCACCATTCAGATTGTTTGCAGTCGATTGTTGCGATATTTGCACATTTCCGCAACCCCCACTTTTGCATTTTTTGCATTGTATTTAAAATTACGGATGCATTTTAAATAGTGTATTGTTGCCCACTAGCAATAAATTTGTCTTGTGTCTCAAACAAATATTATACAAAATATATTTAAACAGTACAATTATGCCATAATATCTGGTCTGATTAAAACAAAAACCAAAATAAAAAAACACAAAATCTATTTTGTTGCACATGTGACATGTTCACAAAATTAATGATGCACAACGATGTGCACATAATTCTACACAAGAGATGTTAAGTAGGGTAGAGAAGAAAATGTTTAAAGTAAAATTCATGATAGCCAATACAGTAAATGAACTTGTATAAAATACTGATGGTCAGGCTACTACGTCATACGTGAATTATCGGATGTCCATCGTTTGAAGCTGAGCTGACCACTTAGTACCTCTTCTTCTTGGCTAATATTTCGAAAAAGAATGCACGATGGTCCAAGTCATAATCATCACCATTAAGACCCTAACATCTACATGTAATGCTGATGAAAAAATTGGAGCAACTCCATTTACGACATTCTTTCATTGTGTTAAGTTTATGGGCATAAATTGCAAGTTTGAAAATAAGAAGCATAACACAGCAGAAGTGACAAGAGTGGTTAGGATGCTAACGAGATTGCATAAGGTTGCGTCACCACCACACCTTCTTGATTCGCTTAGGCTCTTGTTTTGTACTTTTTGAAAACTTCTGTTTGTTGTTCTCGCATTACGATCGTCATGATGCGTAGAAGCATTTTTAAAACGCACAAAATGGAGCACTGCACAGGGTTCAAATTGTGGTGATGATGACACTGATGACCACTGTGAAAAGACATTTTAAAAAGATGTTATGCGTGATAGTAGAGATTATTTTAAGTGCATCTGTGTAATACGAAGCACTCACAGGTCAAACCTTGGTTTTATATAGATGAAATGAAAAACGCAAGGTAGATGAGCTCAGAATTGAAGAAGATTCTCATTATGTATTGCTCTTAAAAATAACTCATGATTTTCATAAAATTGGGATGATATATGGTCATGCCATTGCTTTGAGAATGAAAAATCACAATTTTTAGAAGCATATTTCGTAGATTATGCAAGTGCTATTCACGCTTTCTGTATCAACTTTGTTGCAACATGCCCAACTAGGTACATTGTTTAACTCCTTAACCTTTTCTTAGAGAGCAAAAAATACGATTCGGTTGAGTATTTTAATGATATGTACAAAGGTTTTATTGCAGATGCAAGAAATACAAATAATGCACTAATGATGACCAAGTTTCTTGTATTATGCAAAAAGCAACAATGCTCATTAATCCGGATTTTTTGCCCTGTTTTGTTTTTGTGTCCGTATGAAACTTTAGCACTCATCATTAACGTTTAGAGCTCTGTTGTTGCAGCCTAAATCTTGTATGATGTTGTTTCTGCTCATCATCAATCACAAATCTAAATGGTGTAAGTTGCTTACCTATATTATTCAATCTCTCAGCTTAAAGCTAGCTAGTTTATTGGTTTGACTTACGTATCCAACCTCTAAGGCATTCACAATTTCCACGAACGTGTAGTAATCACGACTGCAGCTAATATTGTTACTGATGAGAAGAGAAGGACGATAGTGTGACGGTGATGATGAGGTTGATGCCTGAATTTTCTCCTAAGTAGAATGTGCAGAATGATTTAAAGACCAAGTAACCTACTCCCGGTGCTGCTTAGGATTGTCGAGTTGCATAAATCTGCAACAATAACCTGATCAATTTAACCACTTCGGAATCAAGCACTGAGAAAGAACCAGATACATTTGATCAATGAATCTAATCCTATAAAGGCTGTATATGAGCTTTAAAAAGTTGATCAAAGAGAAACTGGACTGGTGACAGGGATAAAAAGTACATCGTGGTAACCACTAAGCAGTGTAGCACCTGGTCTGATTCAATGAAGGGAAGCCATCTGCTATCATTAGCATGGCAGACTACAATACCTGAATTTTTCCTAACAGTCATAGAACATCAATGATATTTATCTTGTTTGATCTCTTTTATTGTTATTGAATGATTATTATGGCGGTCCTTACACGGTGAGCCACTTGATTAAAAAGCGTCTCAATTCCGACTGCTTCTAGCGCAACTGAAGAAATTTTGCACTACAACTTGCTGATTTATTTCTTATGCTTACTGATTAGTAGCACTAGGTTTGATGAGCATGTCTGCGCATGTAGTATTAGCATGTAAATCTTCATTTTTAATGTATGATTATGTAAGCTAACTTTTATCAGCAACATGCCTACTTGATCACTATTATTTCATCGATGATGACACATGAACTTTAAAGAGAGCAGGAGGACACAGAGACTTTCATCTGATTTTCTCTCAAAGGGTTAAGTCGAAGAAGAATGTTTTACATCTACCTCATTTTAAATGAATGTGGGGAAACAAGAAAAAAAACTGCTCGTAAAAGTGTCGATTGGTTTTTAATGGTGGTAATGGTAATGATAAGAAGTAAACTGTCGAACACCAGGGTACCAATCATCTTTTTAAAAAATGTTTGATAAGGAATCAAGTTCTCTCTCTGTCTTCCCATCTTTATTATGAACAAAAATAAGCTGAAAGGCAATAACAATTATTATGAAAGGATCATCACTTGAGTTTGCAAGTCAAGAGCATTATTATCTGTCACATAAACATATCTGTGCTCAAAGATGAATATCCCGCAGATTTAAGTTTCAAAAACGGTTTTGAAAATAATGGTTTTTTAATTTATAAATGAGGAAAATTGTGATAGTGAAGTATATACATCTGGGGTGGTATATACATCCAATAAGCCGTGCTCTAGTTAACTAGTACACTGCAGAAGGATGAGTGAAAAGCAGATGCGCAAACACGTATAGCCACCTAAATACCTCCCTGGATTCTTCCCAGGTTTTATCAAATTGCTCAGCCAGAATTTCAAGTCTTTTATTGGCCATCAACATCATTATATGGGTTTCTTATCTTATATTTGTCGGTGTAATTAATTTTTCAGTGATGAATTACCATCTTTATTCAGTGGCCACACGACGAGTAAATTTTGGTAATATAGTCAGCAAGGATGCGTAATGTGTGGATATTATAAGGTCCGAGTACGGACGGAGTCGGGGGTTTCATTCATTCTAAAAGGATGGTAATTTTTGGCCATGATTTTGTCTTTTGGTTTATCGCAGTTTGAGCTTTGGCGATGCGTCAGCTTAGTGAGTGTGTGTTGACTGTTGACTACGCAGATTAGATTGAAGAAAACTCGATTTTTTGCCCAGAAGCTTCATTTTTTGCTACGATGCTCGATGATTAGTGGGAACAGCGGGTAGTCTCTAAGAAAAATGTTTTCCCCTAACCCACCGTCTTTTGTAGCTTTCAATGAATTTATTGTTGTTTATTGTGTACAAAATCGTGAATTTTAAAAATCCCAATACTAGTATTTTCCTTAGATATCAACATATTAATTCTCATACATCACAATAATTCTCGGCGGACGGAATATGTATATTTTTATGATTATTATTATTTGTTATCGGTTCAACTTCATAAAAAATAATATCAGGTTCAGTCAGCCTTTTAGTTCTTCTCACCAGGCGACTTCGTTTGCTCAACGAATTTCGTACATTTGTAAAAGTATTTCTTGTCCCTTTTTGAATAATGTTTAAAAATCTATAAAATCTGAAAGAGCCGGACGAGCGTTTTGGCATAAAATCCAAATGTAAAAGTATGATAAACGTCTTATGCATGTGACTAATAATGCAAGCATGTATATACTACGTATATGCCTAAATGAAACGAACTCTGTAGTCTAGTAAATCTCTAGACCTAGACTCTATCACAGTTTTTTTCAGATTTTTTAATACTCTCCTTTACCCGAAATGCCAGAATATTATGATTATTATGCAAAGATGGAAGGTGTAATGTTGATAGTCAGCCGTGCGTATACATATAAACCCCAAATTTATAACGGGACCAATTTCAGCTCTTTGGGCAGTGCGATGCGATATTCGGGAACATGTAATATAGGACCGGGCACACACATTACATGTATTATGCAGACGTGAAACAATGTGTACAAAGATAGATAGATGTAAAAACAGATAATATAGAATGTCTGTATTAAAAATGACGAGGATGATGATGATACCATATTATAATAACAACATCATCTATAATACAAAACTGCAATTCTATAAATTCATTGCTCTTCATCTCTCCTTTGTTTATCGTGTCTGACTCTCCTTGTTCTGTTTTTAGCTTTACGAAAGTACTATTTAATGAAACTTTATATGTGAATTACAAAAACAAAAAAAAACTAATACTTGCACAACAACGAATAAATTATTCGTTTTTGTTATAAAATGTTAAAGAAAATTTATTACAACCTTATATGCGACTAAACAATGAGTTGTTTAGTCGGTATGTTTGAAATGTTTGAAAGTTTGTAAAATGACTTTTCTACCTAAGAAAGGCAAACAAGAAGCATCAATGATGATGTAATTTTCTAAACATATTTACTTCTCGGCAAATTCTTTTCATACGTTTGAAAAAGTACAGCGTAATAATAATGATATTAAATTAGCATTGATATTTCAAACTATACATGTGTCTATAAAACTTTTTCAGTTTTTTTCTCGTCTACAGTCTAGATTCTAGAATCATTAAAATATGCCTAATGTTACCCTTATAGCAGCAAAAAATGAATGCCCCGTTAATGCCACTAATGCCAGCATGTAGTTGTTGGTATTTACCAGTATGTAATTTACTAAAAACAGGTAAACTAGCGGTTTAATACTATAAAAATCAGAGCAGCTGAACAAAATATCCAAAGAAGGCTATTTTTTGCATTTTACATCTAAAGCGTGCTTTTTTCTTCAAGCATCATAAACGTAAACTGATTCACGTCTGTAATTTTCAGACCTCTTGGCAAAAACCCACTGCTACATTTGAATGAATAGAATTTTGTGTTGTGTTGTTGGTACATTATCACTACATACAACTATAATATTATGTTATCAACCTGTCTCAAGTTTTTGGGCAAGTTGATGAAGCCAAATGGATGGCAAGTGCTAAATCAAGCAAAATGCATAGTTTTGTAAACTGATTTAAATCTCAGATTATATGCCCCATTTCACCTTCATATCCTCAAGCAAGGAAACTCAAGTTTAAACACGAGCAAAAGAATATTATGCTCTATGCAGTTGTCTTTCATAGAAATTTTATTTTTGAAATGGATTTGATGTGAACTACCTATATACGCCTTGAAGTTTAGAAATACGCCCGTTTACCCTTGCATTTTAGACAATTTCTATTGCAATTGGTCCCTGGCACACGACACGACCGTTTCTTGTTTCGTAGCCCAAGCTCAGTCGTAGCTACAACAGGTAAATTGTGTCAGTCCTTGTTTCCCTTAATCCAGATCTAACTTTTAGCATTATTAACAGCGTCGATGAGATCGTGAATCGTGATACAACTAGCCATTGCGATATCGACTCAATAGAATAGAAGTTAATACATTCTTGAAATAGATTAACTAAGTACAAGTGATTTGTTGATGGCATGCTATGCCGGGAATAGGCTTATAACAATTCGAGATACTTATACTTTGAGTCAAGAACAAGAAAATCCCATGAAAAGAGTCACCAGCAGCATTAATGCAACAAAGTTAAATGCAGCCACTCACGATATCGTAATTGTCTCTCTGTTTGTTACAAAGTAATTTGTCACTTGAAAGCTCATGGTTTCAAATTTTTCATGGCGAAACTGAATATTAATAAACAAAGATTGTATATTTCTTGTTGATTAATATTCTCTAATTTGAAGGGTATTTCTGAACATTTCTTTGATTACTTAACGCCTTGTTATTGCTTGTATTGCGAATATTAGGTACTATTATTAGGTACTATTAGCTCAGGCAGAGATTCACTGGGTTTGGGTATCATCGAATTTTTCTCTGAAAGAAATTCGACGGAATGAGAAGGCCATGTGCCTTTTTACTCTACAATGCAGAAATAAAGAAAAAAGATTGTTGCTTTCGTCTGCATTTTGAAATAAAAAAGTTTTCATTGAATTTTACGCATATATACATAATATATAGTGATATATTTGGTAGGCACCATTTCTTCTCTCAGTACCGTGCGTGTTTGAATAAAAATGCTCGAATCAGTTAGGTATGTTCTACATTCCTGTGTCTTTCTTTCATCTGATTGCAATCCCTTCTTGCATTGACGTGATGATGATGATGATGATGAAGCAGAAAATTTGTGGTTTTGTTGATGTAATATGTTTTTCTCGATTTGATGACACCGTCTTAAATTACACAACATTTTCTAACAACACTTGTTAGAGAAAACTAGGGTACCCTCATGATGATTTTCCACACTAAATTGGATTAACGAATTCGCAGTTTTTATCTCTTAAAGTGAGTAAATGTCTGCCAAAATAGCAAAACTAGATGAAAATCAGCTTGCCAGTGAAGTAAAGAAAACTTAAAGAAGGCCGAAGCTTTTCTGAAGTGTTGACGGTGAGCAGAGAAATCGGATTTAACCACAATCAGAACAAGTAGAGTCTTCTGTTGGTTGACTTTGATCATGGCGTCCGATAACGATTTAAAATTATTATCTGGTAGTGTCGAGAATCCCAACATGATTTACACGAGTTTTGACTGCTTTTTTATTTGCAAATTTGACATTGCCAAATAAGTTTTTATGCGAACCAAAGCAGAAATAAATATAAATGAACAGTCTACAGGACAAGTTTCTTTTAACAGATTTCACATAATTTTATCTATCAGCGCAGATATATAAGCTAGGGTTTCATATTCATGCCTGCCTATTAAAATTGCACACAGCTTTTCCAATTGCTTTTTAAGGGTCATCCGACATTTTTAGAAACTCGATGTTCAAATTAAAAACAATACGTATTTGGTAAGTTTGTCGTTACCTTTTGCATGTGCTATGTATACCAATCCTGCTCTTACCTTTCTCAACTTTTAATCAGTATTCATGAGCACTCTAAAGTTATTACATATCCCGCGATGCATTTTTGTGTTGGTATATATCCCGTAAATTCTCACAGAAGCTTGCAACATCATCCCGACTTGTGATTTATGAGGAAATTCTTGTTTTTACCTGCGCAGCACAATATTATTGTGTAGAAAATTAGTACTGTATCAAGGGAACTATTATACGAATGTGTCCACTGATCATATAATATGTGGTGGTGACGAGCTATATTGTTTTTTACTGGTTCGCAACATTGAAATGGTGGTGACTTCAGTTAAGGGAGATGCGTTTCTGGCGATGATGAAAACAAAAGAAGCGTGTGCTACCATACCAAGATGCTCTTGCTGATGATGACATAATCCCGTTTGAATCCGGCTTGTCAACACATATTCTCGGAGTCGTTTCTATTATCTCACCTGTTTCTCAGTATGGGGTCCCTTGGAGTCGTGTTTTAAACTGTCAAGAGAAATTCCAAACCCCTTCTTTAGCAAAAACCTAGCTTCGAAATTTCTAAGTCACATAAATGTTGCAGCGGTACTGCTAATGTGTGGAGGAGTCATTCATCTGTCGTAGATTTAAGCCTTTCTGTCGTATCAATTTCGTTCAGCAGCCCGGCAAAACAAAGACATGTCACGAACGAAACGACTCACAAGTCCATGGTGTAAGTCTGCTGTCCTTGTTTCGAAGCTGTAATAATACTAGGCTGCACATTCAAACCGAAAGCAACCCCATTTATTTTCATTTATTCCACAGTATAATATATTTACTATATTAATACTTTCGAGCTTCATACCACGATAGCGATTACTAGCTGATGGCATAGAACCGAACAATGAAACTGTAGTGAATTCTAGAGATATATCTAGTGGCAGATACATGTACAGATAAGCAAATGTAAGAATTTCCTTTGCAATCAATGCATTTATCAAAACGTTTTAATCATTTATTCTATCTTTGCATTTGTAATTGTGAAGTGATTCGAGTCCATTTTCACTAAAACTAAAAGGCAAAGAGTAAGAATGATACTTATAGAACCGGAAAGTACATTAGAAACAAAAATAACGCGCTTTTAGAATATACGCATCTGACTTTTGACTCTTAAAACATTAAAGCATACCATACCTAGTATGTATGCATCTAGAATTTTTCCCTAAAAATCTAGCAATGAAACAAGGCTGGAAATGTTGTGTGATTTTAAGTTATGTGCATGATTGGTATTGTTGATAAATAACAGTAACAGAACTTCCTGAGGTCCTCCAAGATTGTAGCTAGTATTTATTATATTCGAATTTTTTTTACGTAAATGTTTTCAGTATCGATACTTGCTTGCATTGGCAAGCCTAAATACTTGTATGTTTTGCTTAATTTCGTCCAACGTCAGATAGTTTCTGATTTTAAAATAAAGCTTGACTGAAATCGCTCAGATATATTCTTAGTTTTGCCATTTATCCATTCAAAAAAGTTGGTGGTATTTTTGGGACCACTAAGCACGCAGCAGCAAATTTTTTCACAGCACATATAAAAAACGTGCAGGGATTTTTGTAAGATGCTGTTTCGACTGCACTTTCAGACAAACGTTTTCTGTATACGTGATGCACGCGCTTCATTACTCATCTCGTCTAGCCTAAGCGGATTGAATCTTCAGATCTTATCAGTTTAACGATATTCATCTGTCGTGTTTCATGTTTATTGTTGGACAAGTACTTTGCAGGTGAAATCCTGAATGCTGGAAGAATTTTATGGTTTCTTTACATTGTTCAAAACAAGAGTTTCGGCGTGACCCGCTAATTGGAAGGTTCAAAAACGAGTTTAGGATTTTTACACTCACTTTTATTGTAATCCATAAAAGATGTTTACTTGCAAAAATATTTGCCTTTTTTCATTTCTCTGTGTATGCAATAATATTTTCAACTTGGTTGTTTATATTTTTCAGTTGGTCATCTTTCGGGTGTATTGAAATGAAATTGTTAACAGTTGCAATAAGCAGCTTGTAAACCTATTATTATGACAATGAAACAATCCATAAGAAATTTGAATTATAATGTATGATATACATGAAAACTGTTTTTAAAAAATAAAGCTAGATTACATATGTTAAATTTTAAAATGTTCACTTTACATTATGTTTACCTACTTCGTAGATTTTATGAGCCCAAAGCCCAACCAATATTTACTTGAAAATATACCTTGCAACGTATGATAGAATGTTTTTGCAAAACTAGGAAAACTAAAAGTAATGTTTTGCATGTAGGCTATGTACAAAGTAATATTCTTGAATATTGTTTAATAAGTAAGGCAGCATAAAAGATGTAATAACATTTGAGAGAGACACACCGTCATATGTAGGTAACATGCAAATATTACATCCTATATTATAATGTCAATTTAAGTTTTTTACTTTATCAGCAAATATCTTTTACCAAACTATCACTATTACTTGTCCTGAATATTTATAGCCCTTGGGTGTTGCGGGAATTAGCAAGCAACAAAGTTGGCTGAGATTCTGTAAAGTTATATTTTGGTTTTTTGAAAGGAAGGCTTAATTGGGCATGAATTGAATCAGATACCGTCTTCTTTTACACCATCTCATCTCATCTACATCAAAAATGTAGGCCAGTCACGGGCAAGGCCCGTCATTGTTTTGACCAGAGTCTTTGTCTTTTCATTTTCCCAATGCACTACAAAAATACATCGAACTGGCAATATATTATCACTTGACAGACAAATGCGTTTTCCAATGATGCTGTTGCAGTAACTGTGATATGAACATTGATAAACCTTCGATGTACGATGATAAACTCTAAATTATCCGAAGAAATGTAGCAACCCAAAAGCCATAATCCATGAGTCACTGCATTATGAATTACAGTTATTGCGGAATGACAAACGTTTTATTCGCAGTGTGTGTACATTGTATTGGAATTGGCTTTTCATTGTCATAAAAAATAATGCTCACTTTTTCACTGCCACATTGACCAATGCATCTTGATAGACATAGCCTTTTGTACGGTGTAAGACCAAAAGCGAGTTAAGATTTTTATGGATTGTTAAACGGTCAAGAAAGTATGCGTGTAGGTACTAGTCCACATGCGTATAATGCAAGGAGCCGGGCCAGCTTTGTTACTGTCAGATTTAATGGCGACCATTTCATTCTGTCAATACTTTTTGGCAATAAATCCATCATGCGACCAATCGAGTGCTATATTGTTAAGGATATTTTGCAAACCGACTTTTTATGCCCGACACATGGCAAGCATTCTTATTTTTAGTTAGCCTCAGAACAAACTAAATGAATGGCATGAAATCGGTTGTGTAGGTCAAAAACACGGAAATAGGTATGCCTTCTTCAGAAAGAATGTATGTAGAAATGCAACATTGATCAGTAGCATATTTCTCAAACTTGCATCAATGGGTCTCATAGACCAAGTTGATTTATTAAGCTTCAGCAAAGATTTCAACAGAAATGCAAACAGTGTTTAGTAATCTATAAGCAGTACTTGTTGTTAGCACAAGATCAGTTCAATTCTTTATGACAACTGCTTCTCATAATTCATGGCATACCGAAAGAATCTTACTAATCTCACTCAATTGCTGTCGAGTTACATTGTGGCTATCTTGTTATTCAAGCTTTTCAGCAAGAGGAAAACTCCCTCAAGAGATGTGTCAATTTTTACCCTATTAACATACATGTAAAAATCGATTGCGTGAAGATTCGTCACAAGTAGTTCAATTAAATATAGTCTTTTGCTTGAGGGTGGACATGATGGCATCGTGAACCTACTATACTGCCAAATACTGCTGCAACGCAACCCATATTTTTATGGATTCTCCAATGTCTTTTCGTTGATAAAGATTTGTCACAGACAATGCAGCAAGTTTACAAAAAAAGTATAAAATAGGAAGCAGACCGGTCAAGCGGCAAGACGCCAAATATAGCTACAGGCAAGCCATGCTACATTATTCTTTAAAAAGATGATGATCGATTGTCAACCCACTTATTTTTGCGTTCGTCATATTTTTGATACATTGAAAGCGACAATAAGAATTTCGTCGTGTGACAGACAGGTATTTAGGGTGAGTTGATGGAATTTGAAATGTATACTAGTGTTGATTTAAAAATGCATATTATTCGTAACATCTAAATTAGGACATGATGACACCCTAAACAAGATGCTCTTTTGAAGTGTGTGCAATAACGATTAATGCAAAAATGCCGTTTTAGCGTCTCACAATCAGTGCCAGGAAGGACAAAGGACAAGGTAGTATGCAAAACTAATCAATATAAAAAGTGCCGTAGCATTTTGCATACCAATGTCCAAGACGAAAAACAAATGACACACGTGAGCAGTTTCTGATCTAGAGTACCATCTAATTACATGGACATTTTCTGATCTTGATAAAGACATGTGTAAGATGTAGATTTTTTCTGAAGAAACTCGACAGTTTTGCAATCCAAGAAGCATTCTTTATGGAGATTACGGTTGTTGCACAAACTTTTATGTCCTCTACTTTTCATGGGCGTTGTCCCGGAACACGATCAAGTAATGAATTTGGAATAAATTTAATGTAGATTATATTTTGGCAGGGTGCTTTCAACGTTGACAGTATCAACTAAAATATAAAAATTATACTCGTCACTTGCACTTTTTGCGGTTAATATACTTAATAGAGAGAACAATGCTTATTATTTTACCATAAATTAAAGTTGCAACCTGCGTAAAACATAAAATATGTAAAAGTGAACGAACATCCCATATCATGTTTGCTGAAATCTGAGTAGTGAATTGCAAACATAATCCTCCATTCAATTAGCATAATAATTCTATCATTAAAATTAGCGTTATGATGCATAATATTATCTATAAAAAATAATTGAAATAGCATTTTAACAGTATATTTTGAGCTTTGCGTGTCGCACTGCATCGAAAGTACTCTTTCGTGGATCACGTAATAAATTTTCATCATATTCAAAAAAGAAGTCTTAGACATTAATACCACTAGAGGAATTCGTTAAGTACACGCTAGTAGGTTGCCGACTAGCATTCCTAAACTGTAGCCTATAAAATTTTAAAAGTCTGTAATAGCAAACTTTCTAGGCTAACACTATACGCTTGAGTACAGAGTTCAGTTACTCAAAAATGCTTTTGTGTACAACAAAAATGTACCTATCAGAATGTCTTTGAATTTTTGGAAAGGCATAAAAATATGAAGACAAAAAATGCATAGGTAACAAAGCTACATTCTTGCAATCCCAGTGGAATTATCCCACTAGTAGCAGCCACGGTCATTGTTTAAAAACATAATTATCCGCACATTGACCACTAATTAGTAAAACGGGTACCAATTTAACTCCCCCATACTCATAATTATTCGTCTCAATGGACAATTGATTTTCCATTTTTGGACGCTGCATCCATCTTAGGGATAAATTAGTGCATTAACAAATGCTTCTGGCATTGCTAGGAATGTACTAAACCAGATGTAAGCATACGGTGGTGGTGGACTAAGACGAAAGAAAGACTGCCGGAATGGAAGTAGTGTGACTTGAAGCGTGCAAAGGTTATTGTTACTAAAATAAGCGCATCATCGCCTGAATTCTCAACCGTGTTCTTCTACTTGGTAGCATTATCATGAATATTGCAAATTGCAACCAGCCTCTTATTATATGCAATTTGCTCTGCCTCCTAACAAGAGATGTATGCAAAAAGCATGTGCTCTGTAAATAAAATAAGTATACAATACAAAGATATGCCCAAATCATTGTTGCAAATAAGCTCACAAAAAGTGGTCAGTTTTTACAAGTTTGATTGTTAGTGCGCACACTACAAATCATCTTATTATTTGCTAACAATAGGAACGGGAGTCGATGACTTTATCATCTTTTATTGTGTAACACAAAATTGTATTTAACTGCACTCAACTCAGTTAGTCAAGATTCCTTTTTAAAAGATTTTTGTAGAAAATGTCCAGAGATGCGTATGCATGTCAAGCATTCGTATTACCTAACTCTGGCTGTGTCATTCATAAGCAGTTTTTGTCAGGAATCCGGTGGTGATTCTTCAGTTTTCATTAACACCATCATTATTATTAGCTTATTCAAAAGAAATACGGAACTACATGAACATTTCATTTACTGCATCAACTGTATTTCCGCATGACAAATTGTCGACTTGATTGCGATCTCGAAAAAATGGTTGCACTTGCTTAATATTCATAACTATATGCATTTCACGTTGCAGGTTGCATTTTTGCTTGCACTCTTTCTTTCAGACTAACTCAGAAATCAAAATACATAAGCTAAGAGGGCACTGTATAGCTGTGGTGTAATGATGGAACGAGCCTTTTGTGAAACATTTTTCTTATCATCATCGACAAATCTGCTATTGATGATGTGATGCGTTGTAATGATGCTGATGATGATAAAAACGGAAAATCTTTGTCCAATGACGATATACATGTGACAAGTGTTCTTTTCTGAAGATTTGGTTGTGCATCTGTCTTCCTGCCACACTCGGAGAAATCAAAATTAACGTAATGTAACGTAATGTAATATCTACATAGCCAAAATTGTAAGTTTGTCTGTT
Source organism: Entomobrya proxima (assembly GCA_029691765.1). Classification (NCBI taxonomy): domain Eukaryota; kingdom Metazoa; phylum Arthropoda; class Collembola; order Entomobryomorpha; family Entomobryidae; genus Entomobrya; species Entomobrya proxima. The sequence goes on from CM056172.1 coordinate 12,827,341, forward strand.
TTCATATTACATTGTCGTGAGTTTTGCCCGTCAAAAACATAAGTTGAATACCTATGTATAAAGCAAGTGTGCTTGTGGCCGTTTCAGAGAAAATTGTGATACAACTAGCAACACGTCCGAAAAATATTACATACATAATCAACAATCTGTCACATTGCATTATTACTACTGCAAGATTACGGCTGATTTCATCATGAAGCTTGTATGAATCTTGAAAAACTCATCATCGTCAAAGCAGTGTGCCTACTAGCACAATGCAGTTTACTAAGTTGTTACGCTCGGTAAAAATGTAGAAAAAAAGAGACAGCTAACTTGTGGAGGTGGAGAAGATGTAACTAGGTATGCCATCAAATCTTTAATATACCACTTTGGGGCTCGTTTGTCACAGATTTTCAATGTCACAGAGTCGATTCATTGTGATGGCACGACTGAAGATGCAAAAATGTGAATACAAGAATCACGTATTCTTGGTAGAAAGATTGTAAATAGAAAAATTCTTTGCTTTCGCGTTTCTGCTATCATTGTGTCGCAGCCGCGGAAGAATGCATGCGATTAGGTATATGATTCTTATGATAATAATATTTAGTTACTGTTAGCGGTTTCTTTTGGTTTATTACACCGATGCATGGGAATTCATTTTTCTCTTTATTTAAAAAAAATTAGTCCAGTTCCTAGTTTTATTGTCAGAACGTTTTTCAGGGCAATAGATAAGTGTATATATGCTACATGTATCACATATTTTTTGCATTTTCAACAGTTGAAAATATCCATTTGTCAAAAAACTTGTTGACACAATATTAAAACATTGTCTTGTCTTTATTGAAATTAGATTTCCTATCTCATCAAAATTGAAATTCTATAAATAAAAAACAAATGAGCATAAAATGCATAACACTGGTAAAAGTTTACAACGAAATGCTCAGAAATTCCAAAAACTGATGCATACAAGCCAACCTTTAAAAACTGTCATTCTGAATTCTGTTCCCTATCTCTTGCTGTTGATTCAGTTCGTGATAAGCAAAATCAACTTTTTTGTACCTCAGTTGGTGAAGGATCCAATTGCAATTGAATTGTACACGTCAGCTTTATTACAATCACCATTACTCATACAACCGCTACTTTTCTCTTAAGTGACATTCTTCATTCTTTAAAAAACCATCCACACAAATATATGTGTTGGTGGATGTCATGTCATTCGCCTTTTCAGAAATAAGCGATGATGAGTGCTGCTTGGTTGAACAGTTAGGTGTTTTGAATCATGCATTTTAAAAATCTGCACTTAGATCTGAAGAAAACAGTGTATGAAAGAAAACTGGAGGAATCAACTGATTGTATAAACTTTGAAAGTCACGTATATTTACTGTACGTGCCTTCCGCTATTGGCTGTGTATAAGTGTGTGGATTAAGTTCTCAGCAAATGCTTCACACTCGGCTTTTCTACTAATTAATATTAACTATTATTACGCCTTAAGGACTGTTCACTTTGTGATTACTAATATATGGCTATCTGTCTTCAATTATAACAAATGTTGTGTCTCTCAATCAATCCGAAACAAAAACATTTATTGCGCATTGTCAATACAATAATAACACTAATTAATGATTTCATAAGAGTTTCTCTTTTTTGTTTTGCAGGTAAGCGAATATTGGATATCACCACCTTTAATTATCACCGTGCGCACTATACTTTACGCCAGCTTCATTGAGGTAGCTTCATGTACGATGATGACCTTCCTCTAGAAGAATTCTAAATTCATTTTCATGACACACTAATTCAACCGTTTCAACCGTTTGCATATTAATTCGCCAACAAATTAATTCATCTTCCGTGTACTGTGCTATTAACCACAAAATACATACCACGACCACGTGTTCCATTTGAGATATCAGAAGGATTTATAGTAAGAATGTTGTGTTACTTGCATTACCCACATACTAGTGTGGATGCGAACAAACGCTGTTCAGTCACAAAATCAAGTATTAAGTTCAAGAGACAATGAGACCAAGACAGATGTGTGAATTACCCTAGAAAAACTACAAATATTGTACAGATATGATACATATATGCGTATATGCATTGCATATTATGCTTATAAAGATTATTATCAGATCAATATTAAGCGACCTAGGCCATGACCAAACTGTCCATTGGAAAAAATAATTCACTCCCAAAACTTTTTGATAGCAAGTCTAATTTCTAGGTCTACTTCGTTTCATTTTCATTTATGAGATTTTGCTAGAACTTACAGGCTACTCAGACATGCTTGATCTTTTTATCACGTATTTGTGTGTACTATTTCTATATAATAACGTGTACAGTAACAGGAGTTAAGCATGAGAAGAATTTTGTTATCTTAATTATTAATCTACTCAAGGGCCAAGTTCGTATGCACCAGAGTGCGTCAAGATTATCAACCTGCCTTAAGTATTAGGCATAAGTGCGTAAAATACCTATATAGATGATGGAAGACATTTTTACAATTTTGGGCAAAATTATGTTCTATTTCATTTTTGTATGTACCTTAACGGGTGCAGCTAGTGACTTGGGGTTTAGTGCATACTGCGTGGCTATGGCTAAGTACTAAAGTAAGTACATGTTAAGGGGAAGTTAAGAATCTACTTTAATACTTATATTATCTGTCACGTTTTATTCATTTTTTGCTTCACAGTGCCAAGAACCACATTATGCGTAATTTTTGTTATTTATGAATCATGTTTATAAAATAGAGGCCTGATTTATAGTATGCCATGTCAGGCGTAACCAGCTCCATGGATAAGATAACTTGAAGTATTTATGCAGTTAGGCTACACATTTTCCATTACATTACTGCCGCGTGTGATCTCAATCTATCTTCCTTCTACAATGTTTGTACAACATACGTACATACTATTATTGTTTGGTTAAGGTGCAAAGTCTAAAATATAAGCCAGTATTTACTTATGAACGCATTTGCTTTTGACTAATGAATTAGAATGACTACTGACGAAAAAGACCCACTCGCGTGTCAGGCATAATTTTTTATTGCAAATTAACTCATGTGTGGCTAATATCCTGATTTTTTGTACTAATATTTAGACAAACTGCGACATCATGAAAGAAAGGTAATATAATAAGGAATTGTAGGCATGAAGTAGAAAAACACAACATAAACATGAGGGTATTTTATCCTACTATTTACTCGTTTGCAAAGTCAGCAAAATGAAAATAATGACTCTCGTCTTTCCTAGTGGACCAGTAGGCCAGGATGGTAATTATTGAATGGGATTATGTATATGCGCTTTGTTTGACCAAAACACTTTTTAAAGCAAACTATTTACATAAAAATGCTGAGAAGAAAGCATCTGCTGTTTTGCCTGTGACTTGGCAAAATATTCGAAGCCTATGAAAGGAAGTTTACTTACGCCGACGTTGATGACTCCTCGAAACATCAATTGTAGTTGCATATTGCTAGTTTGGAAGAGAGAATGGAAAGAAGACAATATATTATTGATAGTATTTTGTTCTTTAATATCTACTCAAGAGCAGCGTGCAGTGAAAAACAAAACGTTACTAAATAGTATGTTTTATCTTTATCATCCTTACGCACTCATACAGTAAAGTCAGCAAAATCCTTTACCTTGGCATTCAAGCCAAGAGCGAAGGAGAAATAAATTTTATGTGGGAAAGATAATGAATATTCATTTTTTAATATTTATCACGTTTGGTGCGTTTTCATGTACATGTCTCATACTGCTGTCAAAATATGGTTTAGCAAGCTACCACCCAGCAGCACGAGGACCGTGCAATAAAGCTGCAACAGCTTCTAAACACCCGTGTGCTTCTTCATTTTCACTAGTAGACAGGCAACGGGATTGCTGCAGCAGACAATACCGTAAACTTCAAAAGTATTACGCACAGACACACACACATGGTATTTTTGACGTGTTACATACATGTTACTTCATCACTGTATCATTCTTGCAGAAAAAGTTTATGAAAATCTTGAAACTCCAAAACCGTGAAGGAAAAGAGGGATGAGAATGATACGCACTACGAGCAACGAACGACGCTTCAAATCTCCTCTCTGTCATGATGACGCGCAATAATATGTTTGTTATCGGATGCAAGTAGTATTTTTATGCACATTCATGCATCAGTTTGCCTGATGTGACCCGAATTTTGTATTACACACTTGCTTAAATAGCCAAGTTCATTTCTTTATTATTACTCAATACAACATATCAAATAATTTAATGTCTGTGTATGTTCTCGGACATGGAAGTACAAAGGTTTTGAGAAATTAAATATGTGTGCATGACGTTAAAAGTGTAACATGAAATATTATCATTGTACGTTATACTTTAGTGCAGCTGGCATTTTCAATTAAGACCAAGAAATATTGCGCAGGGGATGCGACACGGAACAACGTTTTAAGAAAGCCAACGAGCCGGTCAAAAAGATTATTATTTTTACCCTGAAGGTTATTTCCTATTGACTTTGACTTACACATTATTCAGAATTCGTAATGCTAATCAACAAATAGTTTCATGCTTGAAATACTGATTATCCCTCGCGTTCACAGAGAGACCCAAACCTTTCAAATCAACTACGATTTATCATGCACCGGATTTTCAATTTGATTTCATTGTTTTATATTTTGCATTTATGCACGGGGTTTCACTACTGTTTTCAATTAAAACACTTCTTGTGAAGCCAAATGACTTTATAAAAGAGCAGTCCTCGTGTTTTCTCTTCAACTATAACTAGCCAAAGGAACACCTACTCTCGAACAAAGTTTGAATTAAGTGCGCAAACAATACTCATTCATTCTCTTCGATTAATTTGTGAAAAGAAAAATGATCAAGTGAAAAGTGGACAGACACACCACAGAACAGAGCAGTTTCCCTAAGAAGCACTCAATGTTCACGGTATCCGCCTTCAATCCATCAACAATATTAATGGCAATCATAATAATGATGATAATGAAACACACTAAAGCAATTCATTTACAGCTTAATCCACCTGTCACTTCACTAGCCTGAGCACATCCTCAATCTCTCACAATCAAATTTAAGGGTCCTTTCCGTTGTGTGCAAACTTCTCACTGTTTCTGTTGCTGTTTGAATTCATGATTTCAGTATAAGCCTAACTACTGTACAGATTGTTTGTGTTCCATAGATGTGCTTACGTGCGTTGTTATTTAGTCTATCAGATAAAGCTACTAGACATATAATGCCTTCCGGGAGGTAGTCCACTCGAGGAAACATCATAATGACCATAATGATAATTGTTAGAGTAAAAATGGTGATGAGATGTTGGTCTCTGCGAGTCTGCGATAGTTGAAACGACGCTGATTTATCAAGCATGATTTTGAGTTCTTTTGAAGTTGGTAACGACGATAATGTTGTATATGCGGACATTACTTTAATATTTTTATTATTCTTTATTGATGATGGTGATGATGATGAACAAAGTCCCCTACAAGTTTTCCTTCCATTAACGCTTGTCATTGTTGGAGTTTGAATAGGTAGGAAAAGCGAAACAGGTGTGGTGACGTGTGTGATAAGATTTAAATGATGTTTCCTATTTTACTCAGTCTCTCTCTCTCTAGGATTTCTGATCTTTCATTATTTTCGCTCATTTTATGCTGCCATCATATCACACGATCTTCCTCATGTGTCGAAAAACATTTTTTGTAGGTCATTGGTAATAGCTTTCACGATGATAATGATAAAATTCTTGATGAAGATGATGCTTATAAAGTTGGAAAACATTGTCACGTAAAGGATTGCTGCTACTGTGATTTTGAATTTAATGATTTTACTCATACCTGTCGATAATACATATTAGGGGAGTGCTTTTGAATGAAATACGCACTTTCTTATTACCTACGCAAGGTAATACGAAATCAGAGGTAATATGTTTGGATTTAAAATGCAGCAAAGTAAATTGATAATGAATACTCTTTCTGCTGCTTCCTCATCAATGAACGGAACCGGTGAGCTTGTTTGCAAAAAATAAAACACGCTCAAAAGGGTTCGTTATACTAGTGACAACGTGTTACACTATAATTTTGCTCAGCTGGCAAATAATTGAGAATTATACAACGTGGATTTTTCACCTGTCACAACGCCAAACGATGATCTCCCACAAAGCTTCACTGCATGCATCAAGATTATGCACCCATGTATGCATCCGTAAGACCTCGTTTTTGGTAATTTCCCCCTTGTCTGAATAAAAAGCAGAAAAATTGTAGCATGGCAGAAGGGAAGATACAGTAGCAATACGATCTTTAAAGTCAACAGTGCACACGCAAGCATTTTCTCCGTGTAAAGAGTACGAAGAAAAATAGCCTAAGACGTATTTTTAAAAAGTAAAGTGTGTTATACAGTTTTTTCGTCTTCAAAGCAGAAAAGCGTTTCTTTTCATGGTATACACACATTTTTCTGGCGTTTTATAAAGGGCCATATAAAATATATATGTACGCAACGTGCTGTAAAAACGCACGTAGCCGTAACTGATAACACCAAATGTAAACGTCTGACATTTCATGGCTCGATGTTGATGCTCTTCCGTTGTTCATTTTCTCGACTTTCTGACTTACATTTAGGTGTGCACAGTGCACCCTCCGCCTTCACTTTGGTACACTTCACCACATTTTACTACGTGACTCAGAGTCATTTACTTACCAACCACCCTTTTTCAATCAACCTTTTCAAGCCTCGGGTGGTTACTGCAGAGGTAATAGGGACTTTGGTGGCACATGGAATGGAGGTGTCGCGTCATTCGTCAACATGGCTAAGCACAAATTGTTTTTCATAACTATCGCTCTGACAGAGTACATGAACAAGCTCGGCATTTCTATGAATAATTATGCATTATACACTGCCAAAGGCCGACAGGAAACTAGTCGCAGTTTGCATGCACTGTTCTGTGTAGTTTCAAGTTGATTGTAATCTTGAAGAAATCTTTACTTTATTTAGGGAAAAAATCAATTCTTCCCGGTAAATTTTGATATGCAAAACCGTGAACTCTAGCCAGCAGCCTGCGTTGTTCTACAGCATTTCTTGGAGACCAAGCTCATCCTTTACCCTTATCAACCATCAATCATATTATTGTTGTGATAATCATTTCTGCATAAATCGTATTGTGATATATGATGATAGTTGATAGTAGCGTCCTCACTAAATCTCATCAAAATCTCAACACACCGCAGCGTAACGTTTGGGAGAAAAGGCAGGTCTAGTGTAGTAGTTATGTAGGTAGCCTAACTGTTCTCACTAGCATTGCTCACATTTTTTTTACATTATTATTAAATTACTGTTTAAAAGAGACGTGCTCTTGCGGTTGAGTTTGGCTAGCAGGATAATGGGATAAAAAATGTGGGAGACGGAAGGAATAGATTCTTACTCCTACATTGAAGCTTGCTTGCTATTATACAGTCAAATATGTGTTACATTACAAAAAATTGATGCTTGGTAGTACTTTGATGTGTGCAGTACGTACGGCAGTAACATTTGAGACTAACCTCCAAATAGAGAAATCTAAGAAATATCGTTTTGTGAGAAACTTTGTCGAAATTGCCTGTCTAATCTTCAAATCCGTCTCACTGACTCGGCGGTGTGTAGGTAAAGAGAATGTAATCCTAACCTACACTCCAACAGTCAACTGTCAGTCTAGCAGTGGAGAGAAAATTGTTAGACTGACAACAATGAATGACTTGGCATTATATACCATAATTGTGGTAATTTCGAATTAATTGTGATTAACAACGTATCAAAAGCTCATCTTGCACATATGAATTGTATGTAGGCATATGGCACATACCTATATCTATCTACGTATATAGTATCTTCTTGTGTTACAGGTTGGTTGGCAGTTGGCAGGCTGGTTTTCCAATTTACAGGAATGAATAATACATTATCATAATCATTCTTTCATTTTTAATAATTCACTCATTCATTCATCCGGTTTTCTTTTACGTACTACACCACAACAAAATGAAAACCCTCTTTCACTCTGCATTGTTTTGTAAGTGTTGAGGGAGCACGGCATGATGGGACATAATATAACAATTAACTAAGTTTCGTATCGGCATCATACAGTGGAATTTGGTATGCAGTATAAATCTTTAAAATATTTTTGTAAGAGTTTTCAACAGCAATTGTTGGTTGGGATTTTGGCATACTATGTGCTCTTCTCATCATTTTGTTATTATGATTAAAACATAATAGGTATTTTCTTTCTTCCAAACATGCAATATGACATGCATAAAAAATGCTGGCATATAAGAAAAATCATAGTGTTGATTCATGCAACATAATGTCGGATTCTTGCTTCAAAAGTATAATTGAACACGTGCACCAATCAAAGCTCGGCCATTTCAGTTCTCTTCGACTAGCCCACCACCACGTCAACAGCATTAAGACTAAGAGGAAGTGTACTTAGTTTGTTTAGGTAAAAAAGCAAAATTCTACACTCTACAGTGTGATAAGACCACATGTCTGTCCACCTTTTTAATGAAGAGTTAATGACTTATTGTTTGTAAATTAAAAAAACTGAAGAGTAAAACTATACGTTTTTTGCAAATATACAAAAACATAATTCCCTGAACACGTACAGTGTTGCACTACTAATGCTTTCATTTCTTGATGAACAGTACTGACCATACCTTTCTTCAAAACCATAAGTAGAAATAGACTGACAAAACAATGATATTGTGAATCAGATTTTTCCCAAAGTTGTACTATATGAGTATGTCTACGATTTTATATTAAATTATGTTATTATATTATGTGAACAGTCAGTCTGTTGGTTGATAAGAATAAGGATAATTTTTACAGGCACACACAAAGTAGTTGACTATACTTATGCGTATATATCTCTACGAACGTAGACACAGAAAATATGAAAGTCCATATTTTATTCGATCTATACTGGGTACCTACTTATGTCATACTTTTTTCAAGAATGCAAAAACTCGGTTGTTTCTTGCAACAAGGAATGCGTAGGGAAATACTACAAGAGCTCCATTGAATGACAACGGATAGCGTAATGATGATGATGAGTGTATTTCCGGTTGCTCGAGAAAAAGTATATATCTCAGTATATATATATCTCAACCACACGTTTTTCTGATTGTTTTACCCAGAGACACACATAAAAATGCGTTGTGTGTACAGTTAAAATGCATATGCGTGCATTGTGCAGTTCGGGAATTTTTTAAATTACAAATACTGTTTTGTGGTTAGGTTTAGTTCCCTATATAGAACGCAACGTGTAAAATTCATTCTCTGCGTATTCGTTAAGATATTGTAATTCCTGTGTAAATCCTTTACAATGGCACATCACTCATCATCACTGCTGTCATTTTCTGGTATGGCACGAACGCCTTGCATGTACTGTGCAACTTTTCTTCTAATGATCATATCGTCACAGACACATGAACACACCCGTAAAAACTTGCATCACAAAAAATTATAAAGATGTTGGCTGGCTAGTATGATGGCATGTCATTTCTTCCTCGTCAACTTGTGGCTTTGATTTTTGTGGAGCAAAGTGTTATAATGATGAAGATCATGATGATATAATAATGGCTGTTACTTGGATTCCTATACAACTATAAAATGATCGGAACGATGATAATGAGCTTCTGCAGCTTGTTGGTTTTTTGTCTGTGATGATAAAGTTGTAAAAATGATTTTATATGTGTCTCTTTGCCCAATTGTATGAAGAAACACTGTCTCGTCTGAGAAGATGTTCGCAAACATCTTAACAATGTGATGATATGCAGAGAGTGTAAGCAAGAAGGAGGCAAAATCAGGATATCATTTTAAAAGAGAATATACATACCTTGTAACCTAATCCTTCTGGCAATAATTGTTAATAGCTGTTTTTATTGCACTTTTGAAGAATTGTATAAAATAAAAATATTGTATCATACTGCTTTATATAATCTTCCTCAGCGCAATTGGCTGTCGGTAGATTCAAAATGAATGCATACAACTAAAGTTATTTAGATACGTCTATCGGATGGGTCGGGTATGTATAACTAACGTAAACTACAATCTTATGTTCAGCTGTAAGCGTTTTAAGGGTGCAATTCTTCTTGTTACGTTTGCTGAGGCAGGTAATAAAGTCATAGAAAAACAAGAACAAGAAAATGAACACATTAACATGTCATGTAATATGTAACAAGTCTATGCAAAAATGTATCAATTACATTTTAAACGTACATTGCCATATACCATGTTCATCTAAGAGAACACTTGAACGCTACCGTCGTCACTTGCGTAGCTCTGTTTAAAAAGTTTATTGAACTGTGGCGATGTACATAATGAATCAGTGAAGATGAGTATTAGAAGGAGTATTACCTTGATGCGTCTTTACCTTCGTCATTTTATGATAAAAAACAAGAACACCAATATGCAAGATTATTATTATTTTTAAATACTAGAGTACAAACATGTGACTGTTTTAGTATTATTATTTTTTAAGAAAAGAATACGCACACAGTGAACGTTGCAGCCGTAAAATGAATATGGATAAAGTTCAAAAAGGAAGTGACTGTTTACAAAATGATGCACACTCTTGGTGATTTATTGGCACGTCTAATTGCGCATTCGTGTAGACACTCAATTTAACAGTTAACTATATTGTCTAGTTATGATTTTGCCATGAATTAATAAGTAGTTCAGCATGATAATTTTAGCTCTACCTGAAACCAAGTTGCGTATTGCATAACTGCTTGCAACCAAATTTTCGATTGAAAAAATTGATGGGTAACAAACAAGGTGAAAGTTGGAGCGCATAATGTTGTTATTGCTGTTGTTACTACTGCTGTTTAACATGCAAATCTTTAGGCAGTACGAATTTTAATTGATGAAAATACGTTATTTAAATTGTTATGTAACATTAATAAAATTAAAAGTTTCTCAGATTATGGTTTTAAATAAGCTATAATGTTGTGAATGTGTTTCTGCGCCTTCGATTTATGGGGTAAAACTTTTAGTTTAACAATGTCTGCTTAAGCAAGCAATCTAAATAAAAATGCAACAAGTAAACATGCGCACGAAAGAAGCAACTTTACACCACCATGCAATACGCTTCCTTTTCCATTTGTTTCGCATTTCCGTTACTCCTCACGATAGTCTTCCTTCCGGTCTTCCTTCCCGATAAATACTAAGCATTTTCATACTATGATGAAATAGTTATATTTTAAGTAGGTTTAATTGAAATTAACGCAACACTGTTTCATCATCACAAAACTTTAAAAGTTGTAGCCATACATATTATTGTTGGACGCGTGTGGGAAAACAATAGCATTTCTTATTGCAATTCTATAAAGAAGGGTTTATTGTGTTGTATCAATTTTACCAGTATTAAACAATAAAACTGTTGTTCTAAGGCTTTATGAGGAACCAATACAAAGCCTATGCATAAAACCAACAGAAAAAGCGGGGTTTAAGATCATAGGTGCGCGAGTAACCACCTTTACCACAATTTTTTTCTTTTGCAATAAATAATGCATTCAAATGGTTCAGTGAGCGTTTTAACAATGAACTAGGACTGTTTGACTACTGAGTACTGAGTTGTGCATGAACTCACACATGCTTGGTGGCGTAAATGTTTGCAATATACCACTAGTAATCATAGAATTAATACATATGAATTGAATAGAATGATAATAGTGTGCGAACGAGGATATGCAAGTCTTAGTACGAAGTCAGAGCCAGAGTACTTCCGTTTTCTCAAAAAGTAAAAGTTCAGCATCAGTCAGACAGTAGCCATCATGTGCAACTGTATAACGTTATTATCTAAGCTAATGAGTTTAGTAAAGAAGGAAATTGAATTACGTTCAAAACGTATGAAGACTGTAATTTTTAGAAACATTCCCTTCAATTTGTATGTGGTTCATTTTATGCAAGAGTTTAATGTTTTTGTTAACGTGTTTTAAAAATATTATGTAAACAGACTTGGGACTATGAACTTTCAGAACTGCATAATATGTGTTAGTTTTGCGTATACTATTTGAAGTGATGTACGTATTCATGTTATTATTGTTGTTTTATGAATGAAAGCATAATGCACCAGTCGTACGTTTCTATTACTGTTTTTCTACTCGAATGACTGTAGTCTTGCACAGGTTTGGGAGAAGGGTGCGGATGAGTTTTGTAAGATGCCTCATCATAATTACACTAAGAATTAACGACCTTTTTAATTACACAGGAAAAAACTCCCGACTTTTTTGTTGCGTCATCATCAACAGAAGGAATTGAGAATGCAAGCACATAGCACACAAATAATACGAAACATTTCGATGCAAGAGTACATGATATCGACCTCATCAAATAACAAAATACAAGTGGAATCACACATTTTTTTCGTTTTACGTAAAAGGTGGGCAAACTAAAAACGAGAGTAATTTTGAACAACGCACCTATGCATGTCTGCTTATGTTTTGTTACAGCTTATCAATATTTTGGGTGAAAAGAAAGTATGCATGTGCTATATATATCAGTATCATGATGCATACCCAAGGGTGAATTCAATTTTTTCAAAACGTTTGGCTTATTTGATGGTTTTGAAGGCATAGACCCGGAACATACAATACAAATTGTTTCATACGTATACACACATAAGTAAAATTGCCCGAGCAAAATTTTTGTATTTATGCAATTTTAATTTTATATGATCATCCTCACCTCGGACCTTATTATTTACGCTGATGTGCATTGGAAGTTTTAAAAGTGAGTAATATCCATCTACATGATCTTTGGTATGGGAAGTTATACGTGCAATCGTAACAAAGGTTTTGCAAAAATTTCATTGCTCTTCTGCTCCGGTTAAGTGTTATCTAACGGTATTTCAAATATATGCAATTATGGCCTTCTATAAATTAGATGGATAACAGTGAGATCAGAACAATATCCTACCTAGTAGGAAAAAATAGTAGAATTACAACACTCAAATTACATCGCCAGATTCATCTTGCTCAAAATAAGTCTATATACCTGATTTTTCCACCCACAATCAACAACTGGATGATTGGCCAACTACCCTGCTGCAGGGAAAGCTACAAGTTAGATACATGTAGAGAACTACATTTTCCTTAATCTTATCACTTGAATTTAAGTTTACCGTTTTCATCAAGATTTATTCTTAGATTAGATTTATATTACCCTAGCGTTCTACCCTGCTGAAAAATATAAACGAGTAATTAAGGACTGATCCCGCAATACTGCTTTGAGGTTTAGTGGGTATGTTTGTTTTTGATTAAATTTTTTGAGAAGGCAAAGTGCGTACTACGTAGTGGCGGATTTCATTAGTCTTGACACAGGCAACCATCCGCATCTTTGCGTCTACTTTCAATCCTCATCGCTGTAAAACCATTAAAAACCAATAAAATAAAATATCAATTAAAGGCATCAGTATCATCAGTACTAGATGCTCTAGTTTTGGCACTGTGCTCACAAAATAAAACCAAGCAAACTTTTTTGATTTTTAGCCGATTTTAAATGCGTTAATAATAAGATAAATAAAGTAGATTTGAGTTTTAGTCTAAACTGTAGAAGCTGAATTATATTAATTAAATTTTCTTTTCGGATTTAGAATTTCTACACAAATACTAAGAATAAAGATTTTTGCGACAAACATTTAATGAATTTCCTCATTCATTTACTCAAGTTTTTAATAAGCATGCTTTCAAGGTCTGTCCCTCCATTCCTTCAAACAGTACTTGCACCGGTGTGTTCCAAAAAGGAATCTGTACAGCAACATCGAGTCGCTCTGTTTAAATATCAAAATGCATTATTTGTCGCTAGTTATGTAAAATGTGTACAAAAGTGCATGCCTTACAATGAGCTAAAAAGAAGATACAAACATTTTAACTTTAAAACGAGACAAGAACGATGGTTGATTGTATGGTTCGGTTGTGGCGTTATGATAATTACCTCTTTTGTTTGTTTGTTGGTTTGACGAGCAGAGCTGCCCCTACTACCCGTATTTAACATTTTATTAGTGGCAAGTGGCATACTTGGCTAGGTTCTTTTTGCATAATGCATTATGTGATTTTAAGTTTGTCTGTCTCAGAAACTGAGCTACTACTACTACACAGTGGTCAGAGTCGTGGTCATCTTTGTTGGTCATTATGGTAGAACCCGTAAGATTATTCTGACCACGCGTATTGTTTTCCGAGTGCATTAAAACAAACGAATTCACTGGGCCAAATTTGAGGTTTGTTACGAGCGTCTTCCATGTTCGTGCTTCTTATTATGGTCTTTCTTCAAAATAAATGGTACCAAGATCGGAGGCTATCTGCATGCAATAAAGCACCACACAAGTACAAAAGTAATGTGGTCACCGTGCTTTTTGTTCATTTTACAGTTTTACGGCGTTCTCGGTTCGTTGCAGGTTGCAGGCAAAGTTGGAAATGATATTATGATGACGGACAGTGATGAATGAAACTGAAAAAGGCACAAAATAATGTATACATAATGCACGCCAAAGAAAAGTCCAAGCTTGCTTCTCTGGGGAAGGATATGCGTGCTGCTGGGGAATGACAAGAAAGCGGATGCTTTTTTAGAAAGATGACACTGTTGATTGTGGGTTTTCGGTTTCAGTAATTACAAAACAGAAAAAAGTAGTTTATTACGGCCGTAGTCATATATTATGTGGGCAGCTTCGTACGTTCACGTACAGTACACTGCACTGCAATAAGTACGGTTTTTCTTCAGCCTAATGCCATCATTATCAAGTCATGATTGAAAGAACAAGACAGCCCTTCGCCATTCAATTCATCATGTAGATTTTTACGTTTTCCTTTGTACGATGTTGACTGATGATGATTTAAGTTTGTTTGTTGGACAGTAGTGCAATGTGGTTAGTTGGTCGTTGGTCCATCATCATCATCATCAGAATTAAAGATCCTTTTTGTTATGAATGTTCTAACACACGAGCACAGTAGCACATTTAACAAAATTTTAACTGGGCGTGGTTGATACTTTAGTTGGGACTAAATCTTGGATTTTACTGGCACTGGTTTGTGTGTTTGCCTCGTGATAGCTCTTTTGTTTTAGCATTGATACTTTTTCTAACCACGACAATGTAGAAAGTGCTATTTCAAAACAAAATAACTTAATTTATCATTAAGCTAGCACAAAGAAGTATGTCTCTTTACTATTAACGCTTTCGAGTTTCTTGAATAGAATCCAATCAATTAGCTATGTTCAGAGTTTTTTCTTCAAAAAGTCGTGACACAAGTCTGCATGATTCAATTCGTATCAGATTTACATAAAACATCGTGCATTCAAAACTATACCAAAAAAAAGTCATAGAAGGCATGAGCCATTCATATATCAAACCTGGAAGGTTAATGCATAATGAATCATTCCATATTGCAAATGTGTACCAAACGTACCACCTATTACCAGTTTTTGCCAGTGTCTTTGTTTATGTCTCTTAATTCGCGATATTAATCTCACAACAAAAGTTCTTACCATTAGTTTGCATTTTAACGGGAAGTCATGATAGTACTGATAGGGCAACGATGCTATGCTTATGCTTGGTTGAACAAAGCATCCTTGTTTAGTTCGAAAGCACACCAAACCCTAACACATTAAGGGTCGGTGGCAAATTCTTTAAGACAGAAGAAAGTAGGCAAATCCACATTGTTTTCCATAACAAAAGCACAGATTTTTCCCAATCTTTAGTAATCCGCCCAATAATGCCAAAAAATTAGCACTGATTTAAACTCCGACTTTAAACAAAATAACTAAATTATATAAAGATTTTAAGAGCCATAAAATGAACTTGCTCATTACCCACCAAGTTTGTTGGCTTGCTAAACCATACATCGTTCATTCAAAAACATATTTTTCCATACAATGCAGGGTCGATTGAAGAAGAAGATGAATCTTTTGATTACTTATATGTTACGCATATTTCATACATTAACACGACTCCCAAAAGTCCCAAAAGATGATCGCAAGCGCAAGGTGCAATTATTCATTTCACAAAACAAGGGAAGAGGATAGGCGTGTGCATGCGTGTTGGTGTGCAGAAAAAGGAGAAAAGCTGTTGGGAACGTCTTGTTCATGAAATTCAATGATAATTTGATTGCATGATGATAAAAAGAGGATGATGATAGTTTACGGGCAATGCGTTATTGCAGCCAATCTATAATAATAAAAAGCCCTTTTGTTTTGCAATGCAACATAGCAAATAAAAACGGCATTTCAAGGGAGTAGATGCAGCATACTCAAGTTGTATGCATAATTGTTATAATTCTTTAAACGAAATGTACGTATTTCAATTCGTATTAAATTATAGCCAGCAATCAAGGGGCAATGATTATTTTAAAAAGTCGTTGTACGCACGCCACCCATACGATATTCTGCAACGATCATGTAGTTGCCAACTCATTCAGCTCATTATACTTGTATAAAATTTAATGGAACAGCAACAAAAACAACAAAGATTGTTCATCTTGCTATGTATCGCTCATCATCATTTCGTAATTGCAAGTGGCAAGTAATGGTGTGATCCCCTGTGTTTGTGCTAATTGAATGAATGACATGAAGAATTAACTTTCTTACAAGCCCATCTCCAAAAATGTAAAATGAATTTGTAAAGGTGAGCTGATACCTACCTATATTCCCATTAATACCATTCAATATAACTAAGGATCATGAATATAGCTGCGGATGAATGGACCTTCAAGTATAAATGTTCAAATGCCCTGAATGGAATGCTGTAGCTAAAATATTCATATAAAACAATGATGACCAGCATTTATCTCATTGGTGGCATAATTCAAAGTAATCTGTTCTGATGCAATTATTTCAAATATTGGTGGGGTGTATGCCAATGTGAAACGATCGATAAGAAATTCATTAGCATAAAAATTCGACATTGTCCTCAACTTTGTCACCTTCATTTGCCGATGCTCCAATAAAATATTGGATGTCAATGTACCGCCTTTGGTTGATTCTAATTGATCAATGATAAGATACGTCTTCAGGACACAGAAATTTTCGTAGATATTGAAAATTAGGTAGTAATGAATTCAGTAGGTAGTTCATGGTCAAACGGTCTTTGCAAATAGGATTTAGACAATCAATGGATATTTATCAGAAGGGTCACACTTTAGACAGTTTCCACTGTTTTTGCAAATATTTTTACGTGCAAGTAAAATTATTAGATTACTGAATTGGTACGTATTAAATAATTTTACTAAAGCTTTTCTTTATCGTCTCACAAATTACATTGACATTTTAAAATAACCCCAATTATCGCTTCCTTTTCAATGTCTTCTCTGAGGTTATTTAACTGCACACTGTATGTATTTTCTGTGCAAATCAAGGTTAAATTTCAAACACTTACTTTCAAGACTCAAAATACAAATAGCAAAAGTGTCTTGATCTTGAAATGAACGTTATAAATGGTAGCAAAACGCTGTTAATGTAACTCGCAACACCAATTTGATATAGCAAAAAGTTGGTGTTTAGTTGTTTTTTACTGAAGCTTTGAACAGAATCAGAGAAGCGAAACGTTCACTGCCTGCTTGCGTAGAATTAGTGAATCTAGAAAAAAATGTTTTGTTCTTTTCTGAATACATCTCTAGGAAAAAGCATTGCAATTTCATTGAATGTTCCGTTATGCTAAGCTTGTTGTTTGGTATGGCTCATTCACTATAAATGATTATGAAGAATGAGAGAACATTTAACGCTTCCGTTCCGTTTTCTTTTTCAAGAGCAACAACAAGATCTTCTTCAGTTGTGTTAAAAATCATGCTTCTGCGTAGGAGTTTTTAAAAGCATCAAAAAGTTTGGCTTTCTGACATTGACTTGACATAGATGCTGGTTGTACAGAGCATGTTTATGCATGTGAGCGTGAGCATGTATTTTGCTGATCTACTAATAAATTTTCAAAAACGTTTATTTATCTACAAATGTGCATCATTTTCAAAGATGTAGTTACAATTTATGAAACTTAATGGCTAAAATGTGACCATTTTCTCTCGATTGATCGTATTCGGAACTCATGATTTTGTATAATTTTATTACATGGATAAACAGGTGAATCTGAAACTCGACCTCAAGGTCTATGTCTTTGCAACTTCTCTTACCAAAAGAAGGTTTATCTTTTCAAAACTTACGGCGTGGCCGTGGTCATTTGTTGTTTTTGAAACAACGCATCGTTCTAAAAACTTGAATGCGTGGCATTTGTCATGATGCCATGTGGTGATTATGATAAGTATTGTTATAAAAATGTATGGAGATGACGAAGGACCATAGTTGGCCAAAACTTTACCGGTGCGTTATCTAAAGTTTACGTCATAGGTATACAGCGTATAGGGATAGGCTAGGGGTAAGGTAAAAGTTAGTATTTTATTATATGTTAGACACGATCAGTAGGTAAACACATACTATGAACAACTATGCTTGTATGTTCTCGGAAATAAATTCTCTTTCTGTTTAAATACACTTTGAACTGGATTTCTGTTTCCGAGTGATGACTGCTGTACAAAACCAATTTTTGTATCGTTGTATAATCTAAAAATAACGTTGATTTGAAATTAAACACGAAGGATTTTATGAATGCACAGAGAAAACTATATTCCCACGCAATAACCGGAACTTTTAACACTCCGGCAAGAAAGCTGTAAGAAGCACAAGAAATGTAACAATGGTTTGCTGAAGTAGCAGTAGTGTTCCCTTCATGGAAAAGTCAAAAGTTGACACATTCAGAGTCGAAACAATAAAGTATGTTAAGTGTATAGGTGTCAGGTGTTAAAAGTAACATACATGTGCTATTATGCAATTTATTAACTGTTAGCACAAGCTCAACCAGCAATTGATTGCAAACCATTGCAAAAGAAATACATACTTGTTTTCATACTTACAATCCAGTATAATATTTTATGCTTAAAAAATTTAATGTTTGGACCATTCATATCACTACTGGGATTTGTTCTATTTTAAATTTGCGGAACAAAAAACCCAGATAGTATCCGGAGTATGTGGTATGGGATAAGATTCGTATCTGGTAAAACGAGGCACTTGACTGAATTTGGCTTTCTTGCACACGGCAAAATAATACTAACTAACTCCTTATTATCGTCACTCTTCTCTTCAAGTGTATGGTTATTGTGCAGCAATAACAATACTTTCTGATAGGAATAGCGCATCACGCACGCACTTGACTGTTCGTGTGGAATTTGTTCGGCAACCGTATCATCAAATCCATTGTTCCTTTCAAAGTGTTCTATAACGGACCTTGTTTCAAAATTTTAAGAATGAGAGTACGTATACCATAGGTACAGATCGCGAATCGCATGGTTCCCTAAAAATGAGAAGTGCTCCCTGAATTCTGCATACATCCGACTGCTGTTTGATGATAGTAATAACAATGCTGATAGAGATCTATTTTAAAAGACTCAATAAGTTGGCTAACAATACAGTAGTGAGTAGGGACCTTGATTTTTTCATAATAATGTTCAAATTTTGTAAAAGGGCTTTCATTAAGTATGCCAAGAAAACGAAGTAAAGTGTAAAAAATGCAAGCCTTTATTATTCACAAAAAGAAAAGCCCTCCCTTATGAAAATGCATAATGACTAAAAAATGTAGCTTCAGTAGTTGAGAATTGAGTGAACTTTAGGAACAGTTAAATAAGATAACTTTTGACACATTATGATAAAACAAATTGGTTGGATAAGAACGCTTGCTCAGGTCCCAATGAACGCTGTCTTAAATCGACAGAAGCATTACA
This sequence comes from Entomobrya proxima, assembly GCA_029691765.1. Classification (NCBI taxonomy): domain Eukaryota; kingdom Metazoa; phylum Arthropoda; class Collembola; order Entomobryomorpha; family Entomobryidae; genus Entomobrya; species Entomobrya proxima. The sequence continues at coordinate 12,847,092 of CM056172.1, forward strand.
GTGTATGGAAAACTAATAATTATTACCAAGATATTGCTCTGTCATCTGTGGTTTTTGTTGAAAATCCGGCATTGTTACTGCTGCCAAAAATATATATTAAGATGGTCGGAGAAATTGGCAGGAATAATAGAAATACACGAACAAAAGAAAGGCTCATTCTTTGTTATGCTAACAACATTCAACATTATAAATTCATTGCTTTTCATAAGCAAAGAGGTTTCCCTTAAAGTTACAAAACTAGCCACAATTTGTTTACTATAAAAGGAGTAAATCATCATAACCTGGCAATAAATAATGGCAAAAACCGAAAATGTACCGTAATAGCAACTCGCCGACAAAAATGCAGCACATGCACACAAAATGGTACGAAAGTTTAAGTATATATGCAGTTGTTGGGAGTTTTCGCACATTCGCATTTGTAGTTTGCACTTAAATAGTAAAACCATAATAAAAGTTGCTGACGTTGTGTAGTAAATGATTATTGCAATTACTTGAAACATTCATACAAAGCAAAGAGTTTAAAAGTAATCACACATATATATAATATTATGCTTCGATAAATAAACTCTAAAAATAAAGCTAACATGAAAAGTTGCTTGATGATGTATTTGTCCCGAACGTATATATTTTTATCTTCATTAATAGTTTCTCGTAGTTTTTTAAATGGTCATCAGTTTGGAGAAAACACATTGAATGTCCATTTGCAACTGCCGTTTCTTGCTTCACCGATTGCCCTGGGTTGATACACAAGTTTGAAGATGCGTCTGTCGAAGATGTATCCGTGTCTAAAACTCTATTTACATGTAATTAAAAATATCTACAAAGCTGAACCTTTTTGTTTTGTCTCAAATAAATTTCGTATATGTATGACTCAAGCTACAAAACTGAAGCAAACTTGAAGAAATGTAAAGAGAAAATGATGTTACTATCCCGTTGTTTCTGTAGATTCATTAAACGATCATAAAATTGCGAGAAAAGTACTCCTCATTTGTCTATTAGCACAGCATGCATAGTCTTATCTTCCTCCGAGTGCTTCGTTTCGTATCGTGTTTTCACAATGCCATAATGGTAATTGTCCAAGGCTAAAATGGCTAAACTCGAAGTTTTCTATTACCATTTTCAGGTTCGGCATCTTCAGAAGCGAAGGTGTAGCTGGTTGATTATATTGCTTTATTACTGTGATATGCACTACTGCGGTTGGTGGTAGCTTCCCGGTGTTTGTTGTTTCGTGAATGAGGCCGGTGATGATAATGTTACACAATCATGAGGGATTTTTTCAAACGCATTGAGACAACAGTGAGGTTTAATTAAATAAACGGATAATATTTGCCGGATACGTGTGCGATCTTACAATTACTATAAATTTTCTTATGACTTAAATTGCATGCCATGCTGTTGTTAAAACTGAGGACCACCACCGACTGGAAGGCTTTTACAGAGCAAGAAATTCCATAAAAATGAAGAAGTCACGAGTTTTCCTATTAACACCTTATGAGTTTCAGAAAGGTTCATTACCAGTAATTGGCCACAAGTTAATGACTTTTGAAGCTCCTGTTGTCCCAAATTGAATTAGACCGAATGCTGAAAGGTTTACTTTGAAAAATTCAAGAAATATGAAGAGGAACAAAATGTAAAAGACGTATGCAAACATTAAACATATTGTTGCTAATTGTACTTTGTATGTACGATTTTATTATGGTTATTTGTTGACTCTTAACCCAAATACTTTAAGTTTACAAGTCAAATTCGAAATGCGAATCTCAAATTGATACTTAAACTCGAAGGATGAAAGACGGACTGAAAAATTGGTGTCTGATTTCAGGTTATGTATTTATTATACGTTATGGATGGCTGAAAACAATAAAGTATCTATTGAAACCCGTGTGGGTCTACCACATATTATGTTATGCAAAGTAATAGGGATGAAGTAGATTTTTCTCAATGGCTATATTGTATACGTAGTCGTAAAACACTGTTTGCAATTATTTATTTACAAGTAAATACTTTATAGCGAATAGCGAACCTACACTTCTCAGTAAAATAAAGAGTAAACAAACACGTATGCCTAAATAATGAGCAAGAGCAGATCAAAGATCAAATTATTGATAATGCAAACTTACCTTTATGGGTTTAGTGGTGTCGTAAACCTGTCGGCTTTATTCACACCGAAAATTACTAGCATTTTGACAAACCCAAAAGAGTGGTTTTTCGTAACAACCTTAGTTGCAACAAAATTCTCATAATAGCAGACCTCCTCATTATACATTCTGAGAGACAAGAAAATATGAATTGATTTTAGAATTCACTCATAGGCTGTGGTGTAAAAAGATGTGTGGTACTTGTACAGAGTATAATATCGACATCATAGAAATCGATTTGCTTACCGTTTACAATATGCTTAATTATTTGAAGATGGCACAAATCTTTGACTTGAAGAAGAGTAAATGAGGAAAAGGTATGCCAGTGAGACAAAGGTGAGGTTTTGTTAATTATGCGCAATAAGATTCTAAATTTTCTATACAAACATAAAATCAAGTATGTTGCAGAAACCATATTAAAACTATGCTTCTAAGACATTGTTTTCCTGCCACAATTAACCTGGCATGAGAAAAGCATATTATGCTGCCAAAATATAAAAAGAAACCCAAAACAGATATGGCTAATAGAATTAGAAATACCAATCTCTCGGTTCAGTTTTTCTTATGTTCGCACATTATAATAGTTTTGTTCTTAAAGGATCGGCAAGTTTTGCGTTTGTGACAGAAAACATGGAGTGAAAGCCGACATGTTTATATGCTTGGATGCTCTTAAGTTTAGGGTTTAAATGTTTATACAAGAATTTCAAGATGCAACATTATTTGCTCATATATTATGTCAACAAGAAATGAAAACTCATTGCTTTGGTGTATATGACGGCTTTATATGCGCTTTGGAAGGTTTATGTAGGTCCCCATTTGTGTTACTGATGATATAATGATAAAAGATGTAGTCATAAAAAACAAGTTACACAATAATGTTATCTAACGAACGCATATAAATATATATTATGATGAGTAGATTATAATGAACAAGGAACAAGAAGAACTTGTATTTTTTAGTTTCATGAGAAATTTAGACATAATTCACACACAGTGTCATCTTACAATATTATGTATAGTTTACTGCGATATTTGGATAGTTCTAATAAATAGAGTAATTTGCACAATCATTAAAAGAGCATATAGTTAATATCAACAAATTTTCAACCACATTTTTTAGGATTTTTATGCTGAGTTGTGACTGATATTTTTAGTTAAGGAACAGGTATATCTCATTCTGTAAGCGTGCTGTAATTAACCTATTAAGTTAGCACTCATTTTTAGGAATGGGAATAGATGAACCAGGAAACTAAATGAAGCTCATCATGATATGTGCGTGCTGCATTGTCATGATTATCATTCCTTTTGATAAAGACATCAATTTGGATGTTTTGATGCCATGAGATGACAAATTGGTGGAAGATCTACGCATTCCCCCAAGTCCGAAAAGTATGTAGTGCCATAATATCGTGTAGCAATGAAATTAGGAATCCAACCAACTACAGTTTTTTTCAAAAAACTTGTCACTGACCATGCAGAATATACAGTGTAAATTTGTTTTTTTGCCATATTGCTGGCAATGTCCTATCGTGTTTGGGTTTTTTGTGTTATGCAATTTTTAGTAGTACAGTAAAACAAAAAAGCATAAATGATGAGGACTACACGCGTATTATGAAATTCGCATTTAATTTGCAAGCTGCCCACATAGTACAAGCTGAAACTACTAAATGCAACACTATTAATTTGTAATTACTATTAGATAGCTTGTTATGAAACGTAATAGCACATCTTGTATACAACTTTTGAAGTATATAAGAGGGATTTGTTTGGTGGTCACTTTTTTGGCAAACAATATATTAATCAACAAAATTACATATAATCTCAAGTTGTTTGTGACTGAGCATCATAGCTGCAATGCAATGAGCAGTCAGGGCATGAGAAGGATTTTATCGTCAAAAATGCAATGTGAAAAAGACGCCCTGTGTAGATGCTGCTGTGGGTTTGCCAAAGGATACATTATTATAATGTCTTTGTAATAAAGATAACTTTAGTTCGATGGGATGAGTAATTCTAGTTTACGTGCTTACTTTTCTCAACCAAGGTATTCCCAACGAGCGATATAGCATCTGCTTTTTCTGCCAAACCCATTCTTCACGTTTATTCGAATTTTCAATGATTGACCGGTACCCTTATGATTTTGAATTTACGTTTTGCTGCAGGTTATGTAAGATTTTTTGAGAGATGGTAGCGTGTTTGTGTGAATGCTCCTAACTCGTATTGTATAACTATCATCAAATAAGCCTTTAGGACCATATGGCTAAACACAAAAATAAATTAGCGGTAATTCACACAGAGAATTTGCAATTGATTATTTTTGCATTTTTAAGAAGTGGTTGAATCACCTTATATCTCTATGAAAGTTACTTAAGTATACATTTTTCTGTCTGTCTATTGTCTGTGATTGATATTCATTGTAGGTTTGAATAAAATGACATCTCATCATCACAGAGGAATTCCTTGTTTTTTTGTTTTCGTTATTGTGGCTAGACAATTAAATGAATTGATTGACTGGTTACAGCCTAAGACTGGGATGACTGACACTACTACTGGATTTATTCATTGTTATGCACATATATTATTAGTTTGTATTGCTGCGTTGCAGGCTTTCTTTCCATTGTGCAGTGCAACATGCAATAGTAACTAAAAGACTACACCAGATAGTTACCTCACTAGTTGAACTGTGTGGTTGTCAGTGATTGCGATTACACCAACTTCAGTAACAAGTTGTTCGCCAGGTAGAAGTAGGTTTTCAAAAATAAAATGTCATTCTTTTTGATTCCACGTCCCAAAAAGCGATTTCCTTAAGAAACCATACATATTTTCAGTTTCACGTTTTTGTCTGGGAGAACAAAAAGTCTTTGTTGAATCTCAGTCGCAAATGTAAATAAATGAATGACCACATAAATACGACGATTTTATCAGTGAATGGTTTATTTGCCTGCTTTCTTGAGGTTTCAGTAACCTTTCAAATCTCATAATATGAGGTATCCTATGAAATATCATTGTTTTAGAAGGGAAAATCAAAATATAATAGCAAACTGTTCATTCGAATACAAATGTTTCAAAGCAAACCACAAGCAAAATCACCTTTAATCTGTATAATTTAGAATAAACTCGCACAAAACATTTAGATTTGTGGTATGTCTGAAATCTAATAAAATAAGTAAGTCAAACGTATTTTGCTTATTAAACAAAGATGAGGAATTCAAAGTGCAGTAAAAAGATGCATGCATTTATTCTCCCTGAAAAATCATGTCAACCACAATCATTAAATAAAAAATCAAAGTCAGGTAGGATTAAAGAGGATGCAGCTTAACTGTTCCAGTAATAAAATTATTATTTCTTTTAACAAAAGCGTAGAGACTTTATGTAGGTCAGTGATAGTAATGCATCATCTCATCATGAATTCAGAAGATTCTGAATATTTTACTTTTTATGAAATGGTTGTATTTAAAATATTGCATAAATTCATCCAAGAAGCCCAAATGTATGATGATGCTAATAAATTAGCACTTTTGCTCCCAATAAATAAATGAGAAAACAAGAATTTATACTTGCTGCGAGAAGTGAATCCTATTATTACTCATCTCCGCAAAAAACCCAATGGCCTAACGATAAGTGTGACGATGAACTTTAAGCAATCTGTTATACTAACTTTGTTTCAAGCTGCCAATACTTATAACCTATCATAATATCGATCTCGCGATTATCGATCTTCTTAAGACAGTTTAGATGTAAATACACACATTATATGCAGGTGTAAAAGAAATTTCGCACTATTGTTGATACTCATCTCTGTACGATTCATGACTAGCATACTGACAACAAACCGGCAGTAACGATCATTATTATCGCGCATTTATCATTACGTCCATCATAATATTAAATGCTAAACCCGATCAATACGTACTTAAATACCTGTGCACTGACTTTGTGAATGATTATGATCAGAGGACGAATACGATGATGAGCAGCATGCAAATTTTCTCTTTTTTGCAGCCTCAAGGCGTAATTTCAAATGATGGCGAAAAATTGCAAAACACGTTTTGTTTGGTGGTACTTCTTCTTTAACACGATCAGAAAAAAGAAGTGTCTCACGACAAAGCGCCGGATTTTCTCTCATTCGCACTTCTAAAACAGTGCATAAATATTTCCAATCGTTTTTCCTTTGTGTGGCTTTAGCAATAAAGTTTAAGCATCTACATATTTGTGAGCTGATCATGATGATGATGATAGGTGTACTGACATAATAGATGCTAATTTCCCATGCAAACCTCTTGAAAAACCCAAACCTATCAAGATTTAAGATATATAATATACGCACAACTTTGAAGTGCAAATGCAACCTTTATGTATTTTATTTATAAAAACTTGCTACATAACACCTAACATTAGCAGAGGTCACGTACGCCCTCCCAAACTCTTCTGGCAAATTTGTGGAGCAAATCAAATCAAGCAGTAACAGGCTGAACAAGTATCCGATCTTAGATAATGAGCTTTCGAGGCAAACTAAAGTAGGTTTGAGTATTCTTTACACTGCACCGTTTACATCAAAGTAGGATCATTTACACCAACGTTTTAAGCATTTTAAACAAAAAATTGGTATTGCAGCGGCAAAGATGAAAGATGCTGCTACAGTTGTATCCGGATCCGACTTACAATAATAACTCTACGCAAGGCAATTCTCCATTTATGTTTTATATTCAATAGTTCTTTCTATATATTTTTAATAATCCATGATTTTCTTTCACCTTTTTTTTAAATATCTGCAAAATTTCGATATAAATTTCGTTTACCAATTGCGCGACAAACCATTCACAAACAGTTTCATTTTATTCTAATCATCTTGTGCTTATAAAACAATAGACAGTCCAAAATGAAAATGTTGTTGTTAAAAGTTGACGTATAGTTATAAGTACACGACAAAGCACTTCAGATTCTCATGAGATAGAGTCAAGAGAAACGATAAGCAAGAGTTAGAATGAATCATGCATACAGCGATCATGGACGTTAATAGTTGTGAGATCTGATAGATATTGTGCACGTAAAGATCGAATCTCAGATGGAGTGTCAAGGGAGTTCCCAGCTCACTTTATCCTTCGATATCATTTTACACGTGAAGTTGAGCGTATAAAAGAGCAGTATCCGTCTGTCATTAATCAATATATTATATAAATCAAAGGAAATGCATATCTCCCTTTTTATTGACTCAAATATACCAGCAAGTCATGTACTAATTTTAGAACTGACAACTTTCAATTTCAACACTGGAATGCGGTCAGATTTCACTAGGGGTTGCATTTATAATAAGAAAAAGGTTGGGGTTGCTCGATATTGTGCTCACATTTATTACAATGTGTATATCAAAATTCATTGTTACAGAGCAATAAGCTGGAAGTAAAATCGAAGATTGAAAGGGAAAGTGAAGGTGTAGTAATTTCTATAAATAGAAACAATCAACGTGTCAAGTTTACCTTTAGTGTAATCGACCTTCGCCCCTTTGTGACTTACTGGAACCTTAAACATACACTGACCTTCCGTGTTTTTTTTGTGTGTTTTCAAATTTTCTATTTTTATACTTCGATGTTTTTACAACTCCTATTCGCTCATCAATACAAAAAATATGAATCCTTTCATACCTCAATGAAGCAGGAACTTTTTAATGCTTTTGCATGCAACATTGCCAATTTTTCAAGCAATTTTAGTAATGTTTGTGATTTTATTTGTTGTTTTACAGGTAAGCAGTCGGACTTGATTTGACATTCTGAATAAGCTGTTGAAACAACCTGTCGTTGGTAATCGTTAAAGCTGTTGATTGCCTTTGCTCGTATTTGGCTTCATCCTTCCTACACAGTTTGTAGTTCTGCTTTTTTCACTGGCACCGCATTTATGTCGTGATCAAATAAAAATCAACATTGATGTTTCCCAAATTATTTATCAAACGCTTGATAGGAAATTTGCTTGCTACTTGTAATAGAAATATTTATCGATAAACATCTCAGCTACCATTATCATTATTATTGTAGAAAATGGATAATTAAAAACGTGTCGGTTAATGGGATTGAGTTTCTTCTGCAGAAGTCAGTGCACTTTATCTTTAACCAGGAGCACACAAAAAGGTGGTGCAAGAATGCACAAAGGTAGCACTTTTGAAACAAAACAAGTATGTTTTATACCTAATTTGATGATGATTATGAAAAAAGCGGACTGACTGATATAGAATCAACTGCTGAAGTTGATGATGACAGTAGAAATATAAAATGTTTGATGATGACTATGCCAAAGTGTGTAAAGTAGGTTAAACATTACATGGTCAATTGTCAACATTCCTTGTGTTGCTGCGTTGATTGAAGAAAGGCGAAAGTGGTCTAGTCTCCTCGAGAGTTCCTTGGACTTGAGAGGAATGATGACGATGATCTTCGTGTACTGCTAGGCCTGCCGATGTAAGTGAGGACGATCATGGCGAAGGCAGGAAAGGTTGTTTTTTTTTGCAAATCAACTCTATAAATGCGTAAAGAGAAATATTGCTGGCTCATCATCCGCATCCCCAACAATAATGCAACTCTTACTTTGAACATGTTTTTATTGTTTTAGTGTAAAATCTATAGTCATGTTAAAGTATTATAAAGCAGATCATATACATGCTGGTGGTCAACTTGAAATTCTGCATGATTTGAAATTAAAGTGTGAGCCAGAAGTGTTTAGAGCTGCAACACAGGCTGCATTTTAGGATATTTATGATGAGTTGCACTCAAAGTGCTGATGACACGTATTTACAGAATGCCGGTAGCAATTATATTCCTGCAAGGACACGCACGTAATTTTGCTCTTGTTTAGCAGAAATTTATTATTGCGCGTCCTCTCTAAAACAATTCACTGCCATCATCATTATCATCTTCATCAAATGTCATTTAAGATCTAAATTAACTTTGCCAACTGCTGACTTTTGATCTAACCTAGGTATTTAAGGTCTGTTATCATCACACCATCTTTAAATGTCATCATGTCACACTTAGCTCATTCCATGTGCCTAATAGGAAATTGGACCTGCTAGCTATCTATCATGGTCATGGGCTTTATGACAATTGTTACATTTGTAGCGTCAAAGGACTGATTAAATTTTGAAATGTCCAAACAACTAGCTTAATTATTTGAAAACAAAAAAAATACATTCCGTATAATTCATAATGAACGCGAAGGACAAGTGGAGACAGTACATTGCGGGAAGGCCTTACCTCGTATTATTAGAATCAACCGTGATATACTTTTAACAAATTAATGCTGTCAATAACATATTCTGTTTTGTCATATATGTTTTGCGTTATAAGTTCAGTTTAGCTCACGTTGTTGCAAGAACTTTATAATGCTGCCTTCAAGCAAGTAAAAATGTAATGGCTCATTGACCACATCTCTCTTAAAACTTTAACGCTATACCCACATTATCCTCTGACAATATTTTTTTTCCTTTACGATTTTAAACGGTGTATAATTAACGATATAATGTCGTATTCAACGCAATATGGTGCAAATTAGGGAGGTAGTCAACGATAAATAAAAAATTGATTTCCCCAGTGAGTCAAGTTATGTTGTTGTTTGGAGGTGTATACTACTGACCAGTAAACCGGAATTACATGCGTCATGTCATACTACGTACAAATGTTTTGGGGGTTTTACATTGTTTAGGAAAATGCAATGTACATAGTAGTTTCATATTTCGTATCATGGCCAAAGGCTTTCAAATGCTCAAGTTTAATGTCTATGCTTCAGTCGCTAATGCGAATATTTCTTTCCTAAGCACGTGCTTTTGAATTATTGAAAAATTAACAGAAAATGTACGGAGGAAAAGGGTGAGTTTAAATGACCAAAGAAAAAGGAGCAAACGAAAAGAAAGCCAAAGCATTCATATCAGTTTTCTTTATATTAAAATTTTCTTACTATTGTTCTACAGAAGAACTTTTCCATTTAATATATCAATTTTAAATCTAGGTAAATATGAACTCACATTCCTGACACTGAATTCCTAGCCTGGTTATTGAATTTTTATTGTATGTGAAAGTATAAAGAGTTCAAATAAAAAAGTAAAGGTCAAACCATGTAATTCGCCCTACCTCTACCTTTTATATATTTACGATTAGTTAATACTGTCATTCATTACTACCAACAGTCAGGGGATTGGCTTTTCATGTCTTTGAATGTGACACAGCAAATTCTCGTTTATCGTTTCTTGTTTTGTCATTCACCGCGGATGTTCAAATACACTCGTAAAAATAAGTAACATTAAAGTAACTCTGTATTTATGTTAGAGTAGCCGTAGATCAAGAACACCACCGGCATTGAAGACCAGAGGTGTTTTCATTATTTATGTTGGGGTATTTTGAGTTTGACAATGCCTTGTTATAAAACTAAAAGACCATTAATTTCCACCGTATAAATTGGGATGACGGATTGATTTCCTTAGCACACATTGGTAAATTTTCGTATTCTAACGAGATTATAGGTTTATCAAAACAGTCAACGTCAATTCGACCTACCGCAGATCAACAATACAGAAGCAGGAATGAAACCGTCAGGAGTATCTCTATTGTGAAAATTTCACCAAGCCAGTAACCAGTCTCCTGTCATAAGGCGCTTTCTATTTTACCTTTGGTACATATTTTTGTCGTTGTTGAAAAAAATGTGTACATGATTTTTGAACTTTCATCCCGTTCTTGCAACGCACATTACTTCGGACAACGCAAGCTTGACTTGATTGCATATACTACTCTGCGACGACGGTGGTAATTAATAGTGTTTTCCTTAGGTACGTTTAATAACATAAAATGCAAGGAAATTTGTATTCCACTTGCGTGGTGATGCAGAACTTAATCGGTCGGTGAAGCTGTAAGAAATTGTAAAAAAAAGTGCAGATGAAAATGATTTAGATGTTTACACTTTCACGAATTTTCGGCGTAGTTCTGTGAAATGTGTTCGTACATTACAGATTTTGTAAAACAAGGAAAAGGGCAAGACTTTCTTATGTATTTAAAATGTAGTTGTTTTATCATAATTCCTTCTTCCGTGCGGGCATTAGCACAACACGACCACTTGTGCTGTTAGGCACTCGTACTTTTATTTTAAACATATTATTTTAACTTTTAAATCTGCTCATTAAGATTCATAGAGTAGTGTTCTGTGCTATCAATCATTCAGTCAGTTGCCTTTACTAGTAATTCAAAAATTACAAGAAGACCATTGAAACACGGTTAATCTTTCTGTTCTCTCCAAAAAGGGATTGGCCTTGCAATAATAAGTTTTAGAAACAAACTTTTATACTGGTCTTTCCGGCAATTTTTATCTTTCTGTCTTAATATATTAATATTACAGCGATATCATACAAATTATTCCAAACTGCCAAATGCCCATTTTAAAATATCCAAACGCCAAGTGTGTCTGCATTTCATCTTCAAGCCATGCGGGTTGCCCGTATTGCTCGAAGAAACCCTCATGTATTACAAATTTTGCAGTAAACAGTACTTTTTGATTTAGATAGGTAAGTATAAATATCCAATGAATGATTTGAATTCATATTTACTAAATTCTAGACGCAAATAACTGCAAGGATGCTAAGTCTTTTTATTGCATTCTTTTCTAGAGACATATTACGCAACCAAACTGAGCTTCGTAACAAACTGGTGTAAACTATAAAAACTACATTGAAATACCCAATATGATTTATGATTCTGAAGTTGAAAAAGGTGAAATGTGAAGGACATTTGTACCGTTGCAACATAAATTGCACATAGTTGTTAGGTTAGGGTTGAAGTGAATGAATATAATATATTGTCTTATATATGACATATGCCAATGTCATATGTCGACCAGTACTGATTCAATCATATAAAGTTCAAAATACTAAAACTTGTTATCTCATAACATATTAGTAAGTCTTCCGACTATGAAATAATATACAATATACTGCATAACCAAACTATGGACTATGAGTTAAAAATAGCATCTTAAATAGAAAGACTTTTACTAGAAATTTAGATTTGTACAGAGACATCCCAAACCGTAAAAAATGGTTACTACATGAAAGCTACGTACATAATGGTTAGCTAACCAGAGTGTATCTAGTCAAAACCAACCACCCTGTTTTCCAAACACAATATAACGAAATAACATTTTACGAAAATGCAATGCAAAGCGCTGCTGTGTTTTTTATAACTGAAGGCTTTAATCATTTCACTCCATTGTTTTCTTTTTTGGTACGCTTGGTAAAAATCTCGGTCTTAAGTTGAAGTCGTGCTTGAAGCAACAATCACAAGTAAGCAATCTCTAATTACACAGCAAGAAACACGCACTGTTTTAGTCTAAACCTGACGATTTTCCTTTGCTCCATTCTTTTTTAATATTTACAAAGTAAGAAATTTAAGTTGAATCATCCCTTCCACCCGCTGATCTTTTCTGTCTTTTTTAAAAACAAAACACTTGAATTCGACGTAAAAAACTGTTACAGCTAGGCAGTGCACATTCCAGGAAGTTTTATTCTTTTCAAAAAGCTCGTATCTCGGCATCCATCCGTAGTAGTCTGCTCGCTATTCTCTTATCGCTGCTCAGCAGCCGTTAATTTGTGTTTCTTTTACATAATTCGTGTTTGACATGGCTTCGTGAAAAATCATTCTTACGCGCTTTTCTTCATGACTCTGAAACAATAAGCTATATGCATATACGAGTCGACTTTAGTCATTGTTAAACTATTCACACTCAAAAACCACACTCAAACATTATACAGTTCTTTCATTCAATTTATATGATAGAAAATTCCCCGTAAATGATGTTTTAAAAAACGTCACTACAAGGGTGAAACGCTTGGCGTTTCTGCATTTCAATCTAGTGGTTTTCTGACTGGAAGTTCAAAGATAAAGCCGCAGCTGTCGATAGTTTAAATGCTGAAACAAACAATTTCTGAAAAGCAAACTTTGTCATCATCAGCAGTGACATGTTACATCATCCAAAAACATGACAAAATTTCGTTGCTTGTATTTAATTTGGTCTGTTTCAAAGTTCAAAACCGCAGAGAATCAATCAAGGGGAAATTTTATGATTAGTTCTAGTTCCTCAAAGCATCCATGCTTCTACTATGTAGACACTTGCACTATTGACAAGTTGCTGATAAATGTCGGGGAACTGTCAGACGCTCATGAAAACATTGCGTTTAGAAACCACAACGTGTTCGCTCTCGAGTTTGCAGTGAAAATTGTAAATGAATTTCATTTTAAAACATTATAAGCATTTACAAAGTACATTTGTTTTAGACATTTGCTTGTTAGTCTTGACATTATAAGCTCAAAGTTACTTGAATCTGCTGAAATTTATAAGCGTGGCTATAATTTTCTATTCATGCACATGATTATATTATATAAGCACATTTTTGCACAAATTCGTGTTTTTAACATTCTATATAAACTAGTAGTTATTAGTACTAGCGGTTTTTCTAAGACCAGTGAAAAACAGGAAATGCACTAGATTCAATTCGTTTCAGCACCAGTTTAAGTTTCGAAAAGTGGATCAGCCTTTTTACTAAAATATATGAGGCTTAACACAAAACATAAAAAGCATGCATTTAAGGCTGATGAGCAAGGTGTTTTAATTTTGATCTTGATTCTCCAAAGGCAGTGCTTTTCCTTATCTTCCATAAATGATGTTTTATACAATTTGAAGGATTCAGTCTGTTGATCATGCTCATGAAACGAAACGATGCTGCAAAGTAATCCCGCAGAGTCGACCGCTAGTGTTACTATTTTTGGAAATTTTTACAGAGTTTTTCCTTTTAGTTTTTTAGATAAATTGTCCGACAATTAAGAGAGAAAAACGAAAAATATGTTTAGAGTGATCCTTCTGAAGACTCAGCAAAATGCTCATGAATATAGTACCTACCCACCTCAACTCATTTGTGCATGTTCAAACTTCCGGAAGTAATGTTGAACACCCGCCAGCATTAGTGTGTTATAGAGAAAACTGAAAGTTTTTCCTGGCAATTTACTTTCATTTAATAGTACCGATTATGGAAAATATATGTTTTACGGATATTCAACGAATGTATGTCTTTAATAAATTTCAATATTTCTCTCGGGAACTTTTCCTGTCTAATTGGCACAAAAGCATTAAATACACCCACTTCATTCTTTTAAGTTTGTGTGCAATTGTATGCTGCTAGTCATGATGTACTTTTATTTTCACCAAAATATTTCTACGTTTATCGATACAGCTCACTCCTAATCATTATTTGTTATGTTCCTTGCAAAAAGATATATGCATGAGGAAAAGTTCTACGGAAGTTGTTCTCATTTGACATAATTTCTTACTTTTACCGTTTTTAGCGCAAGCTTTTATTATGGTATATGTGTAATGTGTATGTACTTGGTATATACTTGAGTGTGAATAAAATACACAAACATATCGTTCCCTCCATACAAGAGTACCCATCACTGTACCCGTGCTTGTTGTGGTTCGGCTAATTGCAGCTCTTGTTCCCACATTTAACCAGCTTCAGTTTTTTAGGTTACACAATTCCCAATGCAAACGTCTATAACAAGTGGCTTGCTATATATACCAATCGTACGGTGTTGTTTTATTGCTTATATCCCAGTGTTTGCTTAAGCAGTAGTAGAATTGTAAAACATTGCTTTACCATCACAAAAGTGGTTTTTAATCTGAGAAATAAAAATGATATACGATTGCAGAAAATGTAAACAGACAAACCAAACGGAAGTTGCCAGGAAAGAACCTACTTTTGCCTGGTTATACCTTATAGTGTCTGCTGTAGATAAATGCTCTTCAAAAGTAAACCATTGAAAAGAAAAGCGAGCGAGCGGATGTTCAGTTTACTATAATGTCATTTAGTTTAGTAGTGTTGTGATTTTTTCTCATAGTCAATAAATTTTTCAACAAAGATTAAGAAGCAGGTGGGCAGAGGGTTTTGAATGAGTCTTTGAAAGGAACACGTTTTTATTAAATGGCTGCTGACTGGCATCAGTCAGAACACGCGTGGATTCGGGATTCTACGCATTTACAATCATTCTATTATCGTAGCCTGTTCAATGCCTAAAAAGGCACGATGCTTGAAGTAAAGAAATAGGCTTGTTATGCTCCAATTAAGGAGAATTATTGGGAAAATACACGAAGAAAAGCTTTACAAATCATTGCAATAACTGCGTGGGGAAATGATGGGTCCCAGAATTTGTTGTGCAGACGAACATACTGTTGGACATGTTCGGATTTTTGCAAGTGGCAGTTCTTTCATTTCACTTGCACTGTTTTTGCAAGTTCTAACAAGGCATCTAGACAGTATGGTTTGCTTAAGATGCATAATTTTGAAAATAAAAGCTTTGATTATAAGATATATCGATGTTTTGAATGTATGTAGTGATTGGAAGCAAGTTCGCTCGCACGCTACCCATTGTTTAGTAGGATAAAATCAAAGCTTCCGAAGTTTTGTTGTTACTGCAACTTCTTTATATTCAAAGCCTGTCGATATCAATAATGGTCATCTTTTGACGTGCGGTGTACACCAGAATTACCTAATGCTTTGGTTTGCTATTATATTGCATTTTACAAGAATGACTCGTAAATGGAGTAAATGCACCAAATACCATTAACAATGAAATGTGGTACGATTCTGATCATTCGAGGTTAATCATGTAAATTACAGACTCTGGCATGGCTTATATAGGTACGCACACATTGAATTTTGGAGAAAGGAACCAAGTGTTAGAAACAGAAAAATATTCAGAGTCAATCTTCCTTCTCACTCGCCCGTGCCTGCTGCGACCACCCATAATGATCATTTCATTTCGAAATTGTAGACCACGCCGGGCTTAAATTATTCCATCTTAGTTAGTGTGTCAGCTGGCCAATATTGAAAATTGTTTGAGTATTGCATTTGTGTCACTTTTCAAATTGGTTAAACAAACTATGTCTGTGTTAGCATTTTGGGTTACGTAGAATATAAATGGCTATTAAATAACCATTACTTGGCCACACCATTTCACGTGTTTTCTTACGTGTCTTATTTCTACCTACAGTGTAGCAAATAAAAAAGAACTTATTATTACGGAATAAAATTGTGATTTTCTCGCTGTCATTTTATTCGAATTTTTATGCCTTACTTACTTTTTCACTTGCACAAACTCACCCAGCCTCATTCAAACGGGTAATGGCGATGATGACTCTCTGTCTGGCTGCTGTAATAGTGTACATCGAATCACACACAATGCACAAAACGTAATAGTATTACCTGAACTTGAAAAAATAGTCTTCAAAGAGTGATTTAATGTTTTGCCAAGCGTAACGAGGGAATCGTGTCTAAAGAATAAGAAATGAAACCATATAATGCCTAATATAGCTACATTTTTCCTTTTATAAGGCAATACTACGATTTGGCATATTTATATATGATTCAACAGCGTCAATTTTCACTTCAATTCCTCATATTATCGTTTTTCAAGAATTGAGAGCTCCATTTAGAAACTGGGTATGGAGTGTCGTGGTGGCTGACATGCCTCCTTATTTTGCTAACAGGACAGGACGCATTTTTAACCCAAATTCAAATTTAACAAGGTCTGCCATCATTGCTTCTTCATTTTTTGTACTATTTTAATCCAATTCATGTCAACAAGCTCATTTATACTGATGATACGGAGCACACAAAGACTTGCATCCGCTAAAACAATGACGTTTGTGTCATGTGTCGTTGGTTGATCTCCACTAAAATGCAAACAAGGTACTTTTTGTTCGTTATTTGTTGTTTCTATTCACGGCTAAGGACGCTAAATCAAATAACACTTTAATGACTTTTCTAGCACGTTACCAAAAAATTAAGATCTTTAGTGCTTGACTTGACACACATTTTTGGATTTGGATAGCCCATATTATAACATGTGCCCTGCATGCACTTCAAGTATGCATCACTATTAGATTACACGCAATATGCAACAAGTAATTCATTCATTATATGCAAATAAATACTTTACAAGCGCAGAAAGGGCTTATAATTTTTTAGTATGATTGTTTTCATCTTTATGTTCCTCATCTTGATGATAACGGCGCTGTCAGCTATTTTTAGTATGACGAAAAGTAAACATAACGCCTTTAGAGTAGATCTAGTGTTCTAGTCTAGTATTCATGACTGCTGACGTTGAAACAAGAGGAGGATATTAATATCTCATTTTTATGGATTTAGGATGTGTTACAACGAAAGGCAACACTCACGGTAAAACTTCAAAAGAATAGAATATGATTACTATTAACGTTATGCAAATTAACGCCATAGTCATCACCAACACACCGTTCATCATGTATTTTGAGCAGAAATGAGGTTCCCTGTGTTGATTTTCTCAATACGTAGTCACGTCACCTTACTTTTCAAAGAATCTCTTAGTATCCGACGAGATGCACTTGGTTGACAAAGGTACAGGAAAATATTGAATGAAACACCCAAAAACCCGGGCATGCAAACATTTATGTCATGCTTATTTGAATAATTCATCAAAACTTTACGAAATAGTATTTTTGGCTGTCTTCCCTGTATCAATTTTGGATCTGTATACTTTTAAACTTTTAAGTACACAGAACTAATTTAATTACGAGAGGTAATAAATTATCATGAACACAAATGTGTGTGCACTACATTTTATATAGCATTTGTACATTGTTTCTTTAAAACAAGCAAGTGTTTGAAACATGTAGCAGGTAGTGTTTCTATTTGGTTTCTTTATCCTTTTCCTAGTTATAAAAAGCTTTTTTGTATTGTTCTGTCAGTGAGTTTATGAAAGAATAAGGGTAAGGAGCAGGAAAGGGATTTAGAATCAATTTAAATTCCAACAAACCTTTTTCGTATTTGAGAGCATTTTCAATGTGCAAGTTGTTTGCAAGTAAGCTTTTATTTTACGGATTTGTTCTTTGTGCTATATTGTACTCTTCCTTGGGCACACCGCCAGCGGTTAGTGTGACCAGAAAATAATCAGCTACTTTTCTAAGCTGACGCACGTATCATTATTTACTTATCCGAATTGAACTGAATGTAATGCAATTCCTTTTCAGTTTATCTCCAATTGGATGTGTATATGTGTGATGCATGAATGTGAATAGGTTTATCACTGTCTTTCACCGAAGATTAAGCATGCACTCCCCATGAACTTGAGGGCACTGAAGAGCATGCATTATTAATTTTTCTTTGACGCTTAGCATTCCACCATAAAAAGCAAGTCTTACATTTCCTTTCCTGCCATGATTGAAAGAAAACATTTACACTGGTAAGTTTCAAAGTGTACACTGCATAAGGTTACTGTCAGCAGTTGTTACAAAGGAAGCGTATCTTAATTATAAGTGCCTATATAGAAGTCGGCGAATGCTGTCTCATTTGTAACTGACACCTTCAAAAAATATTGGAGAACCTGCAAGTTAACAAATAGGAATTCAGTCATGAGGCGCTTGGCCCACTGACCATATCAATATTTCTAGGAACATATGCATGTATCAGTTCATACACATTGAGTTGCAAAAACTCGAATAATCTCTGTCTTTGTTAATCTACTTTAAAGACGATGAATTATGCTTGCCACAATGGATTAAATTTTCATCATGAATTCAAACACTGATGCCCATATACAGAATGCTGAATTAAATATAATACGGTAACTTCCCCAGTATGATTCATAATAGAATGAAGCAGGAAAACCCGCCAAATGAAACTTGAAAGGCAAAATGTAATAAAAAGTTATCTCTATTTTAAACTGCTCCATTTACTATATAATATGAACTGCTCAGAACACTGTCGGGGAAACGTTTTAAGGGTCAATGAAAAGAAACTCTGTCAACTGTCAAACCTACTATTATAATACATACTATATATTAATTTTGTTATGCTATGGAACACTATATAAGCTCTACTATTCTACTTAGGTAGTTTATTCTCGACCACGTAGATTTTGCCAAAATCTGTCTCCGATTTTTAAATTGCACACCCATTTGAATGTGTTTTACACTGATGACAACACAAATCAATATTTGAAAGTTTACTAATGTACTTAGGTAAGTTCAATATGATTTACTATAGGTATAGTAGGAAAGTTGTATTTTAGTTTACACTGCATAAATGTATAATTGTTTTGTATTTTACATTCAGTCCAATGATAAACCAAAACTTTGTACGCCGAAAGTAGTATGATATCATTAAAATGATTGCTTTCCACTTGATAATACAACAATAACTGATTGACTGCATGAAGATTCTATCAAGCTCATTTGGTGCTTGTCAAGGCTTTCTTTGCTAAATGAATCAATGTCAAAATCTAAATTAACAACAAACTTAAGACATTGTAGCTTATTATCGTCTATGGTATACCTTTGTAAACACTGTAGAATGACATAAGAAAATATATATAATGAATAGAATAAACGTATTTTTGTATGATTTTTTAAATTGCAACATTTTAATGGAAGCATCGAAGGATAGGACAGATAACCTTTATATTATAACGATGCACTGATCTCGGCAAATCGTCACATATATTATCTTAATTTACCAACAAATAGACACTTTAGATTAAAACAAATATTTAAAAAGTAATTTATAATAAGTTTTTACATTATAGAATAAAACTAGGTATTCTCTAGCACATTATGGTATGGTATGGTACACATTGCATTGCGAATATATGTACATACCAGGCAAGGTTTTATGTCCACCTTGGTTTTAAAATATAAACTACAAAATATTACTTTTCTGGGAGAAAAAGAAAGAAGAATATTCCATATTCTAGGACTTTAGAAATGGTTTGTTAACTAATTTTAGGTGTATTTTACACAATGAGTACATTGCGTGTGCTTCATGTTTGCTTGCCGCTGTGTAAAATCCTCACGATAAGAAAGAAAGGATTTTTGCTTACAAATTGAATATAAGAATATAAATTATGACTTTAAACAACCCACCTGTACAAAAACGTTCTACTCACAAATTTGTGCATGAATGATACATAGAAAATAACTTAGAAAATGACTACAATGAAGTTTAATGTGACAAAGAAACTCACGAAAATTTAAGCTAATCGTGCGTCTAATGAAAACGCTTAAGCATAACTCAAGATACAATTGCTACAACACAAATACAAGGCATTCTTTCGTGCCTGTGTTTTGATTTACTTGTATGTTTTCTCTATATGAAGTACTCTTGCCAGAGTCTCTAATTTTGTCGGTATTTTAAAATCCCTACATTTAATCATATGGAATGGAAGAGAGCAGTGAACTTGTGATAACCAACTTTACTTTATGAAAGATCATGGTACGCTGAATACGATTTTAGTGAAGATCGCATTTCATAATGTTTCCAAACAGTTATCATAGAACATATTATAGAACACTTAATATGTTCGCCATGTAACATGATGATATTTGTTTTTGTAAGTCTTATACAAATTTTTGCCTCCCGAACAATTAAAGTATTTAAAAACATTTTACAAATGCTCCGCTATACTCCTACTGCTGTTACATTAATAATATCGTTATAGGAAAGAAGAAAATTCGTAGTTATCGTTATCAAAGTGAATACTACTACGTGGGAGCGAAAGATCCCAGGTTTATTGCAACACACAATATAAGTTTCTTTACCTAATGCACACAATATACCTTCATCTAGCGCGTAAAAATTCAAAACCTCCATCAAAATGGGTTTATAAATATTTGAGCACAGCTTGCGTACTTACGTTTATTACGCAATGCAATAGCATTACATTTGCAGTAGCTACATTATACCATATGTGCAAAGTCATAAAATACCTCTGTACTTGAGTTTAATTACTTTTGATGACAGCATTCTCTTTCTCCCTAGCTTCGACATAATTGACAGTTGAATATTTAATGAGATGATGGGTTTACTTTTTGAGTTTTTTAAAGTGGAGAAAAACCTGTTATTAACATAATATTATAGTAATTAGTGTTTGCACCGTGAAAGGTAATGAAGAATTAATATTTACGGTTTACTCAGAGTTGCTTAATTTCATCGAATATAGCTACTTTGAAAGATTTTATTCTCGTATCGTGAGATTTTTTAAAAAACGTTTCTTAGCACGAAAAGCCCAATAGCTACAGATCATCTTTGAAACAGTCAGTAGCTAGATTTACAACACATTTGAGCGCGCTAATGTTGTAAAAATGACATGACTGACATGTAAAATAATATATAAAACATAGATAATGTATAATATGTAGGAAGAAAGTACTATTTGCAATTTAATTTTTGGTCGTGAACAACCTAGGGTGGCGTAAGAAGTTCTTTGCAAGCATGGTTGTCTGCATTTTTCATTTTTCACTTACTGCTATCAGATACTCATCATTACTCTTTTGTTTGGTTAATGAATGCCAAAAACAGTTATAAGGTTACTGAAAATCATCCGGCGTATTAAATGCGGCGTACTTACTTTTGCTTATATCGATTCAATAACCTTTCGATTTTTACATCGTCGGTTTTAGTTTGGACTTCTTGAAGAATGTCTCGTAAAGCCGATGATTATTATTTAAATTTAAGCTCATATGGTGAAAGCAAACCAGAATAATTTTAGATTTGGATATTCATTAGGCAGAGTTTATTCAGTTTATGCATTGCCAACACTAAATCAACTGTATAATATACAGACATTCTCTGAAAATTGCAGCTTCAATTTCATTGATTTAAATGCACATCTGTTTCAGAAACATACATTTGGTCCAATTCCCACAACAGTCACTGTTAAATGCGACAGAAAGTAATTGTTTTGTGCAAAGAATTCACTTTTTAAGAATATGCGCTCTTTTGGACTTTGAAGAGACAAAGTACCAATCTTATCCACAAATGACAAAATGAATTAGATCAGGAACAAAAATGACTTGCCAGTTTCTTTATTTATTGTAGTTTAGCTGGTGCATATATATGCAGTTTTTACAGAGAGGAATAACACGTCACGTGCGTTTCTGTTTCTTGTTTTTTTATTCATTTTTATTTCCTGTCACAATACCGTGCATAATTTTATGCCAAGTACGCCTTCAGAAATGCATAAATACCTAGTTATAATGTGTAAATGCATATTAACAAATCTGTAAAGAATTGGTTAAAACTGGGTCAAGATTAATGAAAGAAACAGTTTTTCCTTTGTTTAAACCATACTATCGCATTATAGTAGTATACATAATATTTATGCTTTACTTTTTACTTTTGCTTGTACTCGTCCTTAGTTCTGCTATACCGATAAAGTATGATGGCTTACTTCACACGATTAGTATGGTTGCTGATTGAGTGAAAAACGCATAATTGTGGGCACTACGAAGGCAATTAAAGCTGTAAACTTTGACATTGCTACTGTGATTACAGATTACGGACTATGATTATACAAAATGTCTTGTTCCAAATAAGTGTCGTACAAAATTATAAATTGGTGGTTATTTGATCATAAAACTGATAATTTACATTAATGTTTCACACGATACTTTGAACTTTTCATAATGCTGTTACAGTGAGCTTATATATGTGAATTACTTTTCATCTTTTTATGACTAAGAATACGTGTAAAAGTGTATTTATGAATGAAGAATGCAAATACATATACGTAGTTTTGTATGTTAATTGAATGTAAAAATCTTTTAGTAAAAACACTCCAGTCAATTGGTTGCATGTGATGGTATCAGTTCATATAGGTTGAAACGTTTTGTTTAATCCAGATTCAAATCCACTATGCAAAACGACAAAGATGGAAAAACTGAATATTATGCTGGATAGAAATTATTCTTAATTTAGTCTGTTATATAGTATGTATATTTTATCATTACAAACTCTTAATCATAAAATGTAAAAACCAAACATGCCGCGCAAACTAGTAGAGGCACAAACTAATAGTATTTAAAGCAACGGCTTTCGTACTTTTAAACTTTTGGCTCATATAGCTTGAAAAACCTATTATTATCTTTGAATTACTTTTTTTCTTTTCTCGCCAGCTGCGTTCACAAACTACAATAGCTACAATATTTAAAAGTACAATTTGCTTGCTTCCTTTTTTCTTAAGATTTGATGGCCGTGGCTTCGTAGGTAATTTAATGCTATCATAAAGAGGCGTAAAACTAGACGTCTAGTATAATATACATTTTTGCAATAGCGCATTTCAATTGCAATACATGTACGCGTGCTATTGCACAACCTTTATTTGCCTAGAAGGTCAAGGTGTATTTTTGAATTAAATTTCACATTAAAAATATTACGTAATACTTAAGTACTTGAGCATTTTTAAATATGTGAATTCAGCAAAATGTAACGAAATTATATTTGCATTTATTAATTATTAAATAACTTAGAACATCAAGTTATTGGCAGCTAACAAACTGAGTTTGAAAAAAGTACATTTGTAAGCACTTATTTTGCAACTAGAACATAAAAATGAGCAAAGTTTATGATTACGTGTGCTCCACTTGTCCGGATAATGGCAGATTTGTTTTATCAAATCATTTTTCTAAACAAATATTATTATGACTAAAGTAATACAATAGCTGAAAATGAGAGAACAAAGATAGCTAAAATATATGAGAACCATACCAGAGTCACTAAATGAAATTAAAAATTCGATGATTGAATGAAAAACACAGACTAAAAGCTCCGAAATTTACTCTTTTGTCGAACACTAAGAATGATCACGTTAAATTGGATTTGTATTACCAGTATTTAATCGGGTAGGCAAATCAACGAAAAATCCGCGAGACCTTTCCATCAAATATATAGTCTTCAGAACCATAGGAAAAATTCTTCGAACTAGAACCATATTTGAACCTTGTCCAGATATTTGGCATGCAGAATATTAAAGTTAGTCCAAATTGGTTAATCCCTTGGTACATGACGCTGAGAGTTTACGCGCGATACCAAATTCTAATAAGATTTTCAGTATGTGTGTGTATTGGTCAACAACACAACTTTTTTCAGCATTTCACAACAGTCTCATCTCATATTAAGAATTCGTTACAGAGAGACTAGATAAATACGTTAAACGATAGATTTACTACCATAGCCTTTTTATTCAACGGGTGAAATAAACCTTTAAGGCATACGAACAACACTAAGAGGAAGCAAAAGTCGGGCGTGAGTGCATCCAAGAGTTAGTTACTACTTCCGACAGAAAGAAAGCAAACAATAATGAAATTATAAGTTAAAAACTTGTTTCATGAATCATGGTTGAATTATCACCAGACGTATCAGCAATTAAGTTTCTGAGTTTTTTCACCGTTGTGCTGTAAGAAGGTTATGTGCACTCCCACACAGCAAATGGCACTGGTCCATGCAAAATTTGCAATAAGACTGGGTATTTCGCATAATCCATTATCCAAGGCTCCATCTTAACATTTTAACTGTTTATAATTATAAACACAAGTTTTTTCTTGAAATATTTTAAGTACCTGAGCCAAGCGTATTTTACAGTAGTTTGACTATGCCTCGAAAGAATTGTGCATGACAGTTTTTAAATCACTTACCTATATGCACCTATCTCATGATTACTGCTAATGCCAAAAGAGTAGCATAGCCGATATTAAGCATAAACTGCACTAAAATGGAAATAATAATGCTTTTTCTTTCTGATTGGTTTAGTTAAGAGAAGAATGATAAAACATTAAACTTGATTATTTGACTTGTGTACACTAAATTAACTGACAATTACATTTCATTATTTTTTACAGATCCCAGTGTAAAATGCAACGATTCACAATTCAGATGCGACTGTGGCGTGCCACGGTGCATAGACAAAAGCTTAGTTAAGAATGGAGAGAAAGACTGTCAAGATGGGTCAGATGAAGGTAAGGCATCCTTAAAACAAACTTAAAAAGTTGATCATTCGTCATTAAATAGTATAATTATTTTCTAATAGTTTGTTGCAAAACAATCTATATTTTAAAGGTTAAGGCTAAGCAAGGTTTATACTGTATTCCATTTCGAAAGTGCAGTGGAAGATGTTATCTGGCAATTTCATTGTCTTTCTGTCAAAGCCCATCTAAGTTTATAAACATTTAGCAAATAAGGGCAATGACTTTTTCATAGAGAAGCAGGAACAAAACATTTCGTTTCACTTTCTATTTGGCTTACATAAAGATATCGGCATCTGCATACCGATCATCATGATTATACATGTGCTTGTTTCCGCATAATTAATATTATGGTAAGATCTTTCGAGACGACCTTGGTTGACGCATTTTTAAATACACCTGACGATTGCACGGTAGTGGAGCATAGTAATATGTGCGTACATACCATAACTTTGTTATCTTCAGAGATTATTAAAACAAGTATGTAGCGATAACCCATTGTCGTAATATGTCAGTCATTCCAAAGGTCTAGTACATAAAATGTTAATTTACTTTTTTCAAACTTGACAATGATCCAAGAAATCGTCTAAAAGTCGCTCATAATGCAAGAATGCAACAGTAATGAAGCAGAGCTGGTTTCTTTGGATTGAAGTTATGAGTATTCAAAAAAGTTGTTTACTATATTGAGCAACCTTGTACGTACGCACAATGACGAGTCTAGATAATATGCTAACTAGAAAAGTGTGAAATGCTCTTGTGAAAAACAAATTATTTTAAACAAGAAAAAAGTACTCCTAGCCTGCTTTCTGGATTGATGGTCATTTTACACTTATTTTTTTTGGCAACAATCTTCACTAAAATACGATTGTAAAGAAAGAGTCATATTATGTGCATTTGCAAATAAAGTACACACTTAATAATCAATAAAAAAGTACCCGCATAATACATTTTTTGTTACCAAACATGTATTTTTGAAACAAATTGTTTCATTACTAGCAGATATAAACATTTAAAAACATTTGAATCGTAAGCGGTAAGCAGCAAAAACCAAAAGACAAGGTTTCTTTTTTCACTGCAGCACCTCATTTTTGTCAACTTTAACATTTACTTCCCGTGAAAGAATATGTGTACCTATAAAAAATAAGAAAGCTGTTTGTTTCATTTTTAATAAGTATTTACATTTTTTGTATGTAGAATTCTACTAATAACTAAACAAGCACACAAAATGTCAACTTTTTGCATACGTTTTTTCAATTCATGACTCTTGCCAACTAAATGTTGCTTTACATAGGTATGGACATAATCAATGAATATGAAATGAGCTCAATAAATACGCATGAATCCCAAATGCATTCTTTATTTTTGGTTTTGTAAAACGTTAAATTTGATAGAAATTTATTATTGGTAAACTAACATACAACATACGTGTAGTGTTCATAAATCAGATAATGTTACGCAAAAGTGTGTCACATATTGTAGCAACAATTTGCTCTGAATTAAAATTAAAATCAAGTTACATTTCACCGAAATCAAAAGTTAAAGAGTTAATGTAAGAAACATTTTAAAACACTGTTTACGACTACGACACAGCCTTTGCAAAGTTTATTTTGTCATTTTAAGCTGCAGATTTTATTGCGAGAAAATCGGGTTATCGAAATGTTGGGGGATTATATTGAAATATAAGTCTTTGGCTGAAAGCAGCAAACAAATACGACATCTGTGAACACGAAAGTATTTGACTAATCGTTGCAAAGCCCATTGAAAATTACTAACACAGGTAAAGATGCAGGTGGTGAAGAAAATTGGAGATTCATTTTCATTGCATCGTACAAGTGAAATTAAAGCGAAAAAGAAATTGGGTACATATTGCACACTCATGTAATAGGACAACTATTTCCCCATCTCCTTATATGTGATGTGAGCATGTAAACACTTATTTTTACAAGCCTATAACAAAGAAAGTAATCACCAGCTAAGATGTGCTTCATAAAAGTTTACTAAATCGTCACATACATTACAACTATATGCAAGTGGGATAATAAAACAAGCATTTTCATTAAAAAATTTCATTTTCATAAAATTGTAAGCACAATTTACTTAAAGTGTCATCTGCAACAGGATTTGATATAACACAAAGCGTTTTTACTCACTATACAATGTACTTATTAAACGTAGTGGCCGCCGGTATTGAAATATCAAACAATGCAATAGAATTTAGTTGTCCTGAAATTTGTTTTATAGTTTGTTCTGATTTTCGTTTAGTTTGCATAGGTATTTTCATGAATCTGTTTTTTTAGCATTCTGATTCAGTTCTTTGGTTTTAAATATACCTAGTTAAAACAATTAGCGGAATCATATATGCCTGAAACAATTTTTCTGTCAACGTTAATAACGTTAGCTCAAATCTGTTTCATCTCATAAACGTTGGAAATGATGACTTGAAGATAATAAGCCTGTCGGACTTCCTACGACTAGTTATTTTTCATCTTAAATGAACATTGTTTGGCGCTGACAATGTGTTATCAGCAATACAGTGACAGTTTATGCTATGCATGTAGAGTAGTATGCGATCTTAAATGAAAAGAAAATGATACGCCATTCCTTTGAACAGTATAACAATGAAAAATTATACCATGACACATAGATTTTCATACTCCTTGCTCCAACAAAAGGCAAGTGCATTAAACTTGCAGTTTTTATGCATATCCGCGTGACGTACTACAATAAAATATTGATTTAGTGCAACGCTATCATCAAGCTTCAGAAGAAAGTAAAATTAATTTTTATATAGTAATATACCGTCAAGTCATCAATATCCTTTATGTTTTACGCGTGGACAGCGCGCTTGAAGATGCTCACTTTAACAAGTTTCTTGATGTACATTGTTGCACTCGCTGACGCCCACTGCTGTATGTGCAATATAGGTGCAGGTTGAATGAATGAAAGCAAACTCGCATAATCATGGTGAGCCAGTGGGTGTTGTTTTTTGTTGGTTTTCTAAAGTCAACGTATTTTGTAGTCAGCCCCATTAAAATATAAGCGTGTATAACCACAAAGATACGTGAAAATTCCTGTAATATATTGTTATTACAACAACAGGCAAAAACTAAACTCATGTTTTTTTCTTATTTTCTCCTCTCGTATAAAATTCAGGTCAATGGGACCCGTCCAAATGCGCGATTAAAAATACAACATCAGAAGACATCAGATTTAAAAGAGCAGCTTTGCCAGGTAAGTTTGAATTTTTTTAAGTATGAAACTTTATTAATTGTATTTTAACTATACACGACGACATGCGCCATTCTGACAAAGATTATGTTGATAACATATTTTCGTACTAAATCTTGCGGCTTCAAGAATTGCGACGAAAGTAAAATGAAAAGGAAAATTGCACTCCATTCGATGATGGACAGACATGATAACATGAAAATGAAATCCTCTGCTATGCGCATATATTTTGAACGCTGACTATTTTTATGACACTAACTTGCAAAACCCTTTGCTTGCTCTTTTAATATGTACACTTTGATAGAGTGCCCGTATAAGTACAAAATATAAGTTTCATGTAACCATTGCATGCATAAAACTGTGCCCTGACCGTAGTCGTTGTTCTTGTCATTTATCACAATGTTGTGTAAAGGGAAGTTGTACACGTTATACACATAATATGATGAAATGACTTAAGGTAATCATCACTATAAAGGAAAATTCGTTTTCGTTGTACTTTTGTTTCTTTCTTTCTTTAGAATAGCGATAATACAATATTAACAGCATGAATCTACTACACCACAAATTTTTGTTCCCCGCCTTGATTTATTTATTTATGAGTGACAACAAGATGCAATATAAGTTGTAGTTGTGGGAGCTTCTTTCGAAACGAAAAAAAAACTTTCTTTTTTTCTCTCGCAGATTTCATCTTGATCTTAACCAGCAACATTTGAAATTATGCTTCAAGCTGTGGTATTATGCATTTTGTTATCAATTTTGCATGAGACTAATAGTAGAAGAAAACTTTATGCTTATTGTACCCGTAAAGTACTTACAAGGTAATATCCTGCACACGTCTTCTGGCGTTGAATGAGTATTAAAGAAATCTGCAAAAAAATTAACAGAATTACTTGTTATGTTTTAACAAGGAAAATTTGTCAAGGCTAGTCATGTATAAACATTAATTTAAAACGCTAGTTTATCATCGATTTAATCCCTTGAAGCCAAAAGCATATTACTAAAATGTGACTTTAAGCTAGGAAATTAATCCTTAAGGCATTGTGAACAATGAACTTGTGCGGACTAATGTATAAAAATAGAGTAATACATTATCAACAAATGAACCATAAGCGGTTTTTAAATAAAAGCTTTGTTCTACCTTAAGGCACAGTTTTACTTTTCTTTTTTAGAATGTCCGTTTTACATGCTATTAAGTTTTTAAAGGGACAGTAAAAATCCATTCCTAATATACTGAAATGAAATGTTATTTTCTAAATTACCATATCCCAAATCATAACTGGCACAAAATGAACAGTCAGTTAGGTAGAAGAAATATAAAGGTCAGTAGAAGTGGTCACTTTTATTGTGGTAATTCACCTGAAAGTAAATACCCGATTGACCAAATCCATATGCCACTTTTGAGTCTCAAGAAAGTGTACTTCTCAATTACTTACACGCTTAGCATAATATTATGCGTGGGATTATATCTGGCATCATTCTTCGAAATTCTCAAAGCACGATAATCATCTTAGTCAGGTTTTAAACACAGACATAAGGGAATAATAACTTTACATACACTCATGCATGCTACATGAATACGTATGGTCAGTTTTATGCATATTTTTAGAAAATGTGTAAAAAAGATGTTCATTGTTCTCACAGTGAGAAAAAATTGTTTTTCAAAATTTTTAAATGGGTTAAATCATGGGTCCTTTAGGAAAATGTCGTGACAAACTATGATCTCCCACTGCTGGTCCCAGACTGCCAGTGTAGTCATATTGCAGTCTCGTAACTTTTGGTATTGTTGGTTGTCGGTTCATTTTGGACACGAAATATAAATATTGCAAATGCATGATAGTATTTTATCGATTACGATGAACCTCAAAATTTTATGTTTCTAGTTACGTGCCTTCTAATGTGTACATCACTAGTTGTTGGCCGGTTCAGATAAAACACCGAGAACTTTAAGAAACACGGGCTTGATAACCCTGTTCATTTTGACATGCATACCTTTGGCTTAGAGTAACCATAATCAGTTGGTGATTTTGCACACCACAAAACCACACCACTGCCATTCTAGCTATGGTCGTCATTAAAATATTGTTTTTTGTTTGACTGATGGACCTTTTATGAGCCATCACTTAGAGAATGATCTTCGTGTCCAACTTCTTATTGTAAGTCAACAGGTTACCAGAAAAATTACGGTGGATGATGCATGGGGATTTGACATGCCTGTGCTTTTTAGGATGGTTCATCATCGTCGACCAGAAAATGACAGTTGTACCTGAACATAGTTCTTTTATGATTCTCGACGATGATGGATGCGTCCATTTTTATGGTGTGGCAGGTCAAGCTCGTTTTAGGAGTGTATTGCATGCATGACATGTGCAAATAAGATGAAACATGAGGTTTGGTTGACATGTGTTGATAGAATAATTCCTCATCTCCATAAAAATGGCCAATGCAATGTGCAATCCACTTTCAGACGTTTCTCAAGCTTGCTATTTTACGGTTTTCATTGCGGAAGCACAATGCAAAAATGCATTACTCCGTGTTGGGTGCTATTATTTACCTCATGCCTTTGTTTTTAGAGTCATACTTCATGAATTGCTTTTTGAATACCAAATGAGGGTATTTAGGTAGGGCATTATATGCCAAAAATGTATTATGTAGCACATGTGCGCAAACTTGTGTTTCTAATCAACTTAATTTAGCAGCGATTTGCATACATTTACCAGAAGAAATATTCATCGCGCTTGCGATTTTCATCAAGCGTATGTATATAAAAACTCATCCGTCGCGTTTCCACATTTGATATTTTTCATTATTTATGTGGTTTTCTGATTTATCAATGCAATAATGATCATAATAATGTGGGTGGTACACTCGACTAATGTACATATCAATATCGTTAATTTATCACATTAAATATGAAAAACATATAGGCAAAGATGGAAAACCACATTGTGCAATTTCCCTTTTTCAACTTTACCAAGTTTTTTTGCATACCTGTGTGTATGGTTGATGTTGCAATGTACAATGTGGGTTTTTGGTCTCATGTACGTAAATTAGTGCCGGTCAGTGTGGGAACTTTTTGTTTTGTTGATTATCACATTTCTATGTGACAAAGTATGATTTAATGAATCACAAACATGATAGTGCCTTTCTAGCACAGTAGTCGTTTCCTTGTTCCTATCTGCAAAGTGAGAAATATTCCCAGGTTGTTTTAATACAGCCACCTGTTAAAGAAAATTACAGGAGATTTTAGATTACTTTGTATTGAACAATAATTAAATCATGACACTTAAAGGCACAAGTTCTAATAATATCAAATAAATCATCGAATTGTCTTTTGATAAAAGGGTTTCAAGAGGTGGACGTATGTTTTAAAACTCGTGTGCTGATAGTGCTGAATTGGGATAATTTTCTCCATTATCTTTTTTAAATTAAACAATGACATCATTAAGTTGCATGCTGCATAGACATACTAACAACTGTGGCAATATGCAATGGGCAACCGGAAATTGTGTTTCGATCGCTAAAATAATAAATCCCGCAAGCATATATACATACAACATACAGACTTTAGTAAAGCTTTGTACATACTAATATTTTAAATTTTGTAATTTAAATGGGCAAGTAAAGATTTAAGCTAAAAAAATATAGGGCTTTTTTAATACAAATTAAATCTTCGTTCTTTATAGGCGTTACCTCAATAAACTAGTTTTACGAGAGAAAAATTCACTATGTTTAGTTTTATTCTTCCACTATTTATTTTGTTTCGTTCCCTCTGGTTATCTTTCATCTTTTAGGGAACTCAGTCAGTTTGAAGATGCTTGCTTGTACTTTTACAAAAAATTATTTTTTTTATTCGATGGCTCACGTAAAATAAAATTTTCTCGATTGTCTCAGCATCAAAATAAATCGACATGCTCCCAAAACAAATTACATTTCGATTGCTTAAATTTTCAATAAATAAAAATGTTATTCTCGATTATTTTGCATTTTGAGTTAAAGCGTAGCGTCAAGCGTTCGTGTTAAGATTTGTGGCTTTTCTTGATAGGACTTAGGATGTAGGACCAGGACTTTATTTGCGCATTTGTTATACATGAGTATTAATTTTTGATTTATTAAACCATGCATTATCAAAACACAGTAAAAACAACATATATACCTAGTACAAATGAGACAAAAGGAGAGTAAATCTGTTTTATTAGATCAAACAATTTTATTAGGACTACCGTGCAAGCTCGTTGTGCATCCCTAATGCACAAATGATCAGTGCTTTAACCGTCAGTGTGATCCGATTTGACAAAAATTTCACATTTGTTTTGACATGGGAAATCGTGAGAACCAGCAAAGAACTTAATTTTAATAACAAATGCATACTGTGAGCGCATTTAATAAGGCATTGCATGTAGTTTGCCTCTTACTGATCATTCATTACTGACGTAGTTTTGCAAAAAAAGGTCCTTCTTGATCTTGATGTTTTCATAAAAGTTTATGGTACAATACTTTCCACAGCAAACATTAATTAGCAGAGCAACTAATTTGTGCGTACCTTCTAATAAGTATGAATAAAATGCTATTCAAATATAATTGAAAATTGTCATTATTACTGACAGTATGTGGACAGATTTTCCCTAAATGTGAAAATATCCCGCTTTCCCTGTCACTCGACATGACTGAGTAATTGACCTTAAATTAGATAATGTGGTCATGCCTGAAATACATCTTCATATCTACGACAAAATGAGGATTCGAATACGTTTTCCGTGTTCAACTCCATTTGCTTGATAGCACATTCAATAGTTTATACCTTTTACTTATGTTCGTACTAAACCAAGATCTTAATTTTCTTTATTTTTTGCATGAATTTAAAAATTAACCAAATTCAACCCATTTTCTGAGGCTATTGAACTGTGTTCATCTCTCAAGTGTGAAGCTATGAATAATGTCGTGCCTATTTTTCAATTGCTTTCTTGCTTTTGTTGATAAAAAACTACGTTTACAGTCAAGAGTGCATAGTTGCCCACTTGCTTCCCTACGGACATTGACTATATTTATTTTACGTTTATTTATTTATAGTACATGAAATGGCAAGTTCGTGTGAATTCTTGTTGGCAAATAATAATTGAATGACATCAGCAGCACATGGAAGTGCAATAAATGTAGCATTAATAACTTGTTGCTGACAATTCATTACGCTGTTTGAATAAGTAGCGTTTCGTCATTGTGGTTTAGAGAAACTGCGGTTTCCTGAAATTCCTCAACAAGGTTGTCTTGTCTTGTTGTCTACAATATCTACAAAATTCTTTACTTCAGAATAATGTTATTCTGCAATCTCTCGTCTGATATAATATTGTCACTGAACTCAAGTCTTTAGTTCTACGATGCAATTCAATATTGTATGAATATATCCTCCCCTTACTCATAACTTGAACCTGAAACTATGGAATATTGCTCAAAGCAATAGCTTTTCATAGAAACTTTTTTAAACTTCTCGCTCAAGTACACTTCATCAACATTTAGGCATAAAGGATCATGACCTCTAACCTAACCTCAATGCATACAAACACAGAAACGCACTTTTTAGGCAAATGAGCTTACTCGTAGGCTCGCTGGCAGCATGCAGTTTCGGTTTCAAATGCCACCCACTTATAATTTTATTCAAAGTGAAGAAAAGCTGGGAGTTTGGTCCATACTGTGTGTGTGATTTTATTTGCAACATTTTGCTTTAATACCATAAAAATCTGGCCAAGAGTGCAGAGTGCAATATGTCACCCGACAGTAACTCTCAATATTCAATATTTATTATTTTAACGTATCCTAATTTTCAGACACAGTCTCTGTCTCTGTAAAAATAATGTGATGTTTCATATTACTTTTCTTAAAAGTAAAATTATCTCTTGGTGGCTCACTTTTCCCTTTATGCAAACAAAAATGGTCCACAAATACTCGCTATCATGTGGATTTACGACGGGAACAAGCTATTACAATGTTGTTATACATTTTTATTGTACCCGATTCCATCCCTGTTGATAAATGGAGATTACAATCTTGATCATGAAAAGCATGAGAACCAACAAGCATGGGTATGCCTTTACGTTTATGTAGGTATTAAAGTTTTCATTTGTTAGAAAATAATGTCGGTTTACTATAAGCATATTATTATAATCTTTTACGGGTATCGACAACATTTCTGCTTGTATTGCAACGGACGTTAAATCGATGATAACAAATGAGCACTAGTACTTATGAAAGTCTTCCTAAACAACACCTTTGTGATATAATGGCATTAACGACACCACGGTTGTGGCTTTATGACTCTTGAGATTGCAAGTTTATATCTGCTGGTATTTACGATAACGTAAATTGTTTCACGAGTAAGCGCATTAAAGTAATACTAAAACTAACAATAAGTTTATATGGCGCGGTTACTATAATAGCATGCAAGCTGATAAAAAATTGCGATTTGACCTGCTGAAGAACATCATTTTACGCTTTGCTTGAAAATTCCTCACTTCTAATACTAGACTTTAAAAAAAGAAAATTTGTCTTCTCTTTTCCTATCGACATAATAATTGAATCATTATCTTCTTGCTCTTCCTATCATCTTTTAACAAACAACACACTAACTTGACTTACTTTACTTTCCATTTTCTTCACAAGCTCACGTTGTCCTACTGCTACAATCGAGCTCTACTAACGTTTTGATGACAGCGTATAAAAATATACGACCGTGAAATCGTAAAAACAGAATTTTCTGTCATTTTGACGAACTGCTTTTTATGTCGTGTTAATGCAATGTATATTTTGATGAATGAAATAATGCACCAACTTCTTGTCTTTTACTATCATTTCCAAAAAATATTATCACAAAAACACAAACATTTTTATTTTATTTCTTCCAACCTTCCTTCTTGTCTATCTCAATTTTGCAACAGACGACCCCCCTCGTGTGGTAAGCAATGGTGATGCAACCACACAATTCTTTACTGGGGACCGGGCTCGCACCCGTCCCGTTGGCTTGCTTTCCACCAACCTTGGAGCATTTGTAACATCTGGCACAACTACTGAGTACTTGACCAAAATCCTTGGCACTTACATAAAGGGCACATACGCCCGTATCGTTTCCACTAGCTCCAAGGTTTATCACGCAGTTCCCACAGACGGTGCAGACTTTGCCACTGGCGCTGTCCGACCAACTGGTTTCATTGCATCGACTGTCTCAACTGAGGTCAATGGTTATGCTACTACCCACCATACAACAGACTACTACAGAACCTACATTGATGGAACTTATGCCCAGCTTGTGAGCAGCTACTCCAATGTCCAGTACCCTACCTGGTACACTGAACAAATTGACCCCACTGCTGCTCCAGAAATATCCTCCCAAATTTATGCCACGAAAGCTTCCGACTTCCACGTTTCTGTTTCTTCGTCTTCCTCCGTGGGACCTTTGCCTCATGAGGTGCGGGGATCATTTGTAAACAATCACGGGGTTCAATCAAAGGCTGTCGCTGAATTGGGCGTGGTAGTTTCCTCCTCTTCCTCTTCTTCCGGAGACGGCAGAGATGCAAACAGGTTGCGCGCTTTACGACCAAACAACAACGCGGAACAGGAACTTCGCGTTACTGGAACTCATGGAAAGTTTGTGCACACTGGGGCCGGAGAAGAGACCACCTACAATGTATTCACCGGAAGCTACGTACAAAACGCAAAAACTTATTTGTTTTTCTTTGGAAATACAGTAATTGATCCAAGCAAGAGTAGGGAGAAAGTTGCGCAAACCATAATGGTGGAGAATGGCACATCCAGTAACGTGCTTGTGGACATGACCAAGAATCTTAGGGTTATTGTTCCTTCAAAGAACAAGCGCCTCATGGTTGACGGTTCTGTTAATGGTGAGCACATGGACGGTGTTATTGTGGAAATTGAGGGATCCGAGCCGGGAATACCAGATGTCACGGTTGGTGGAGCTAGCGCAAAGAGTACACCAAGCGATCCTAGAATCGATATGATTACTGTCAATTTGAACAAGAAGGGAAAAACTCGAGTGAGCACATCCTCCTCATCATCCTCCAGCAAATCCAGCAGCAAAAACGAGAATGAAAATGAGATTCCCAGGGCACGCAAGGTCCCAGATGAGCTTAATAGCGCTAGCCTTATCAAGCCAAGTCGCACGCGAACAGTCAGTCTGCCAACATTTACCGTTGGTCAGCCAGACATTGAGGATTCCCCCTTGGACAACGAGCCTGCTACCAGTACAGCGTCATCAAACAAGGTTGTCGTAAACGTGGAGAGTTCCTCAACGAAATCCAAGTTGCGAGGCGGTGCTCCAGTATTCCAAAAGCCAACCACTGAGCGCATTCAAAAGACAACTGAACGTATTCAAAGCTACACTCGGAACAGCGCCAACAGCTACACACCTACTTACAAGAACTCTGCCCAGAAAATGCCAAACAGGAGTCACCGTGCTTTTGCCGGATTTGATATGGCCATGAAATTTAATGATATTGATAGTGATTTACAGTCCGCTGCCAGCACTGGCCGTGCAACCGTTACCTATGTGGGTTTTGCTGACTTTACAACCACAGTTGGAAATACGGTTATCGTTTTCATGCCACGAACAAAGATGATCGAGGATCTTAACGTTCACGTGAGTGCCACTAGTGTACAGCTCCAATCCTCCAAAGTGGAACCCACCAGGTTTGTCTATCAAACTGAGGAGGAGTCCACAACACAACGGCGTCCTTTTGACGATGATGACGAAGAAGAGATTTCAGTTTCTCGGCCAAAGGGAAGGAAAGTTGGCGTGTCTGCTTCTGTGAGCTTTAGCTCAAGCAGTACCACTCCAAGAAGTGAGGATGAAGAAGAAACTACCACTGAAATCAGTCCAAGCGAGGCTGTGCGTGAGGTGTCTGGACGGCAAACGCTTCTACTTGGAAACAGAAAGAGTTCAAGCTCTGGATCAAGATTCAGTTCCGAATTTTTGCCAAAAGCCACTCCAGCCCTGAGACCATCACTGGCTTCAAAGTTCAGACCTTCCCTGTCATCATCCTCTTCTTCCTCAAATTCGCAAGATAGGCGCAACTCTCTCTTTTCAAACTCCAACCGACCCAGATACTCTCCAAAGTTATCTAAAACATCCGATACCCCTGTCTCATCTTCCCCCGTTGTTACAAAGCCAAGCTCACAGTCCGGAGTTTATCAAGTTGCATCTACTGCCGTGTTCCAAACTGACAAAGTGAACCCCACTGGCTTAGTAACATCGATTGATGGAACTCTAATTCGTGACAAGTCTACCTACCTGTTCACTTCCCTCGTGTACGGAACATTCATCGGATCTAGTTATGCTCAAGTCATCAAGAGCACTTCCCGTCTTTTGCCAACCAAGGCCACAGCGTCTGCTGGTCCCACGGTAATTCGACCCACTCCGATTGCTCGCTTCCCAAGACCATCCCACTCTCGTTTCTTTAACGATGACATTACCACAACAGAACCCCCAACAACTGAGTCTGAGGATGAAGGTGAAACCACTGTCCGTCCTCTTGACCGCATGGAAATTAGTGTCAGCTCTACCACAGAGCGTGGCGTATCCCAAGAGGATGAGGACATTCCAACCACCACCACCAGAAATAAGCAGGATATTGATGATGACTCCTACTATGATGATTATACCACCACCACCGAGCGTGACATCCCTGAAAAGGAGAATGAAATTGAAAGAAGGCGCAAAGTCGCGGGTCAGGCCAAGGATCAGATTATTGTGGACAAGGATGATGAAATCCATTTGGATGCTACTCCAACCACTCAAACAGACGAAGATCAAACCATTTACGTTACAAGAACACAACCAACTACCGTATATAGAACATACACTTACTACACAACGTACTTTATTCCAAAGGAAGATTCAACTGCGACTTCCGTTACATCCAGAGAGGTTACTAGCACTAGCGTTGGGCTGGTGCGCAAAACATACTCCAGCATAAAGCCGTCCGCAACGGAAGATTCTGCAGCGGAAGTTACGGACAGCGTAGGAGATCATGAAAAATCTCGTGGAAAATACAGGCCATCCACAAAGGGAAAAGTACGTCCATCCGGTGCACAAGTAATCTACAAGACTTTCTTTACGACCTTCACCTACCTGACCACTTTCTTCACCGGACAAACCAGCAGTATCAAGAGTCGGGAAGAAATTGTTTCCAACGTTGTTACACTGACATCGAGCATTGGAAGCACTCCCACAACCTCAGTAAAAATACGTCCAACTTCCAGTGCCGTGCTAAGGTCCAGAGGTTACAAAACAGCATCTCCACGGCTCTCTAGCTCTGCTTCCCAAGGTGGTAGTAGTAATGTGGGTGCATCCTCACCTGGACTTTCCAGATTCTCTTCCATCCGCAAGCATCCAAGATTGTCCAGTAAAATTGTGTCGGTTCCTCCTTCCCCAACCGTAGAATTGAAATCAGCCAGCCGAGGTCACTCCAAGATCATGGAACCTGTAACCGTTTTCAAAACATTCTACACCACATACACCTATTTCACAACGTTGTTTAACGGAGATGAGACAAGTATCAAGAGCCGAACTGAAGTGGTCACGAATGTGGTTCCGACGGTTACTCGCACTGCAATCATTCCAACGGCGACAGTTTCCCCAACGGAACCATCTGATGAATACTCGGATGAATATGAAGAGGAAGATACAGAAAGACCAGATACTGCTGAAGACAAGGACAAATTTGCCACCTCCACAGCCTTCCGCATGAGCAACAAGAACAAGCAGAAGGAGACTACATTTTACACCACCTACACCTACCTCACCACCTCCTTGGGACAAGATGGAAGCAGTCAAGTGCGAAGCTCACTGAAAACATTTACAAACGTGCTAGCCGGGGATAAAACCATTCGTTCCGGAATGGTGGGAGCCATTGAGCCAACCAAGCTCACCGGAAGATCTGCTGGCCGTGGGGGTGCAAGAAAGACTGCCAGACCTTTCAGCTCTGACGATGATCTAAATGAGGTGGGAAGTCATGTCAGTGAAACAAGTGAAACCACTGTAAAGGATAATGATGATGAGGAAGCTACTACAATTGACCCACGTCACAACGACTACTATGAACTGGAGGGTTCAGAAACTCCAATCACCACAGACCGTAGCATATTCGATGAGGAGCTCGACAGAAGGAAATCCTCGAAAAATAGCAAGAACAAGAAAAATAACCGCGATGATGACGAGGAGAATGGCTTGGACGCGACTCCAATTTTGAAAACATATTTTACTACTTTCACTTATTACACCACATTCTACCAGGATGGTACTTCTACAGTATCCAGTCGTTTGGAGACAAAAACACAAGTTGTGTCCGACACTGTTTTGGGAGAAGATGACGAGGTTGAGCCTACTCCCTCTGTCACAGAAGCACTTTTGTCCACTCCCGTAGAACCAATCACATACTACACGACTTTCACCTACTGGACCACATCCAGCATTGATGGCTCCACTATTGTCAACTCCAGAGAGGAAACTATTACAAACGTGGTAACTCCTGGAGCGGATGAAACTGGACTTCGAACTGTCACCCCAACGGGTAAAGCATTGAAGGCATCTGAAAATGAAATCCTTCCTTCCGCTACCAGCTCCGAATTGGAGTTGACCACGTTTTTCACAACTTTCACCTACTACACTACCTCCTACATAGGAGACTCTACTGTTGTGAACAGCCGTCTGGAGACGGTCACCAACGTTGTAAGCGGTACAGAATCGCCAGTGTCCCCAACAAAACCAGCGGCTCGCGCAGTTGGAACGTCAGCCGCATCCATCCAGCAAATTGGTGGCGGTGACAAGGATGAGTATCAAGATTACGATTTACAAACTGGTCTCTTATCAACCATTGTAAGTTCCGAGGTGGTTGATCGAACGACGACAGTGTATTCTACTGATGTGTTTGGCACCTACATTGACGGAATTTACGCTCAAGTGCTAGAATCCACTTCAAGCATTATCACCCCAACGGCTGCCGCCGAGACCCGATTCCTCCCAGAAGCCAGTGAATCTTCCACGGGAGTGGTTTCTGTGAACGAAGGTAAAACGGTTGATGCTAATGGCTTACATACCACATACTATGGAACAACTGCCTATGGCACTGTTATTGATGGCACTTATGCTCAACTGATTGAGAGCACCTCAAGTGTCAAGCGAAAGCCAGGGGCTACAGAAGAGCTTGATGCCACCGAACAGCAAAAGACTGGTCTGGTTCGCGTGATTGATGGAACGCTAGTCGATGGAGATCACACAACCTTTTACACGTCCAGCATTCTGGGTACATTCATCGGAGGTCAATATGCCCAAGTGATTGAGAGCACAAGTCGATACGTGATCAGTCCAACAAAAACAGACGGGATCAGCACTGTGAAACCCACAAAGGAAGTAGACCTCGAGGGTTCAATCACCGAGAGACCTGACGAGGAAGAGGGCACAACAACCGAGAAAAATTCCGAGCAAGAGGAAGAAGAACAACCGGAAGTGCGACGTCCAGGAGGATTCCTTCCTGGCAGACGACCAGCCTTTGGTAGAAATAAAAACTCCACCAGGCTCAGTTACAAAAGTAGCTTAAAATCTGCTACTCCATCCATCACACCATTTGCTTCAAGAAGCCGGCCATCAGGATTTACTCCACGAGGACGCAAAACGTCTCCAGTCATTTCTCCTACAAAATCCGACAGCACACAGGGTGGATCACCCTCTACATCTTCACGCGGCGGATTCCAGTCGAGAAGACGATTCCAGAAACCTAACGAAGATAGTAGCAGTACAACAGAATCCTCCTCTAATCCAACCACCCCCACTCCCAGACTTCCATTCTCCAGAGGTACTTCACGCTTCCAGAGACCCACCTCCAGTTCGGGTGGTTCTAGATTTTCGTCCTCCCGATCTGAAATCCAACCAACGTCAGCATCTTCGAGTGGAAGTTCGTCACCAGGTGGAAGAGGAAGAAGTAGCTTTAACCCAAGGGGCTCGTCTGCAGCTGGAGCAAGAGGTAGGGGTTCATCCTCTGCTTTCTCTAGGGGTTCAAGCTCGACTGGATTCAGAGGTGGAGCGAGTAGTAGCAGCAGATTTCTACCTGGAAGAGGAAGACCGAGCGCAAGCATTAACCCATCATCCGCATCCAGTGTTACCACTGTAAAGCCAACTCAAACCGCAAATGGTGAGGAGGAGGAATATGAAGTTGAATATGAATACGAGTCCCAATCATCCAGCTCCACATCAACAACAGAGCCTCCCCGTACTACCAACCGCTTTGGTGGAAACAGCAGATTCCGACTCAACTCTAAATTATCCACCCCCGCATCAACAAGTGGAACTACATCCCGACCCTCAACTACCCGAAATCTTCCTTTCTTGAGGAGACAAAGCTTTTCCAAGCCCACTTTACCAACAAGGGGCACCACTCCAACTAGCGCAGCAACGCCAGAAACATCATCCACTGCTGCTAGTACTGGTGACGCAAATGGTGAAGAGTACGAAGAAATTGAAGTGATTGAGTATGAGGAGGACGAAAAGCCATCATCTACCACCACCACAACTAGGCCAGGACGACCTGGTATTTTGGGACGTAGGCCAGGTGGTGGAGGACTTTCGTCGCTCACACAAAGACCATCTTCCCGAACTCCACAAGCGGCAACAACAAGGGCTAGATCTACAACGGAAACTCCACAAGCCACAAGAGCAACAACAACAAGAAGAACTTATGCTCCACGAGCTAGACCTGCAGGTTTTCCAAAGCCTATTGGGGTAACCCGATCCACCACAACGACAACAGAAAAACCAGACTCTACACTTGAGGAGTATTATGAGGAAGGAGATTTTGAATATGAGGAGAGCAAGCATTTCCCCGCAAACATAACCATTGACCAAGATATAGGTGGCTCTGCCCCAGTTGAGACAGTTGTGGAACCAGTTGACCAAGAGGTCGCTGGAACTGCGCCAGCAGCTGATGTCATGGAAAATCCCTCGGGTGCCGATGCCAGTGGTGTCGACGGTTCCCAAGTAAGTGCCGTAGCAGCGGGTCAAGATAGCGTAGACACGGTTGACGCGCTACTTTCCTACGCTGCCGGATCCCCATACATTGAAAGTGTCCCCGGACAACAGGAAGCGGGCAGTGTAAGCAGAAGAAAGCGATCCGCTAATTCCAGGCAAGTTTATGACTATTATAGTTCCTACAATCCATATTTATACAATTATAACCATCAACAATTTGGTGCTCGCTCGACGCGGGGCACGCTTCGATCTAATTTCCCAACCAGCTCTAATACTAGACGTAGTGGTAGTAGTAGCAGTAGTAATAGTAATTATGGTAGTAGTAATTCACGTGGTGGCCCTACTTATGTTACTTCAGACTATGACTACGTCGAATACTATGACGAACCTTCTCCACCTCCGACAACCGCGGCTCCAGTCCGAGCACCACCTTCTTCACGTTTGCGTGGACGAATTCAACCGACTCCAACTTCACCACGACGAACGCCATTCACACTAACCCACACGGACAATACTAACCAGAATAATTATAATAGTAATACTAACACTAGATCTAGTCCTACGACTAGGTCTCGAACCTCGCTGCAATCTTACTCTAGATCTAATAGCGTAACAACCCGACCATCCTCCTCCTCCAATACTAACACGCGCTCTTTCATTCCGCGACGCTCCCAATCTCGTTATCAAAGACCGACAGAACCTGCAACCACAACTAGCAGAACAAGTAGGTTTAGGTCGCGTTACAATTCTCGAGAATCCGTTACCACCCAGGCTCCCACTTATACTAGAAGCCGGTTTGGTAGTCAGTTGACCCGAGGCAGGGGTACCAGTCCCGTTTCCAATTCCATTGGAAGTAGGTATAATAACGATATTCCTGCATTTGAGGCAAGCACCATCACAGTAACTCATTACATTCCTGAGGAAACGACAATCCCGATAGTTAATGGTAGGTCAACAGAGTATAAAACGGTGCTCACCCCCAGTCCCTCCGTGGAGACACTTTCTCCATTCCAATACACTCAGATAGACTATCAGGGCAAGCTAGTATTGATAAAGAACGATGAGGTAACCTCCACTGTAGGGCCAGGTATCACCGAAATCACCCAGTTCTTGATCCGGGAGAGTACAACCTCCACAGTAACTTTCACCCCGACCACAATACGCGGCCGAAAAACTTCCTTCTCACACATTTTGCCCAGTACGGTATACTCGGTGGAGCCGGTTGTTAGTACAATAACGAATCCCCTAGGTCCTCTGCTCAACCAAAATCCTAATGATCCTAACCAGCTAACCAACTTGCTGTTGAACCAACTACTCGGTCTAAACCCTAACCTGCTGGGTGGTCTTCAGGGACAACAGCTTCTTATGGCTAACCTGCTTAACCCCAATAACCAACTTAACCCCGAGCCTGCCACTCCAGTTACACATTACTCAACAATAACCACCTCGTATACAACCACTGTCACAGATTTCACAAGCACAGTCATCCCCATCACGCTACACGGTAAAGCCATCAAGACGACCATTGTTGAGAGCTCAACCAAGGTCATTTCCGCTGTTGAGTATATCACATCCAGTACAGTAATCACTCCGTCACCACCTCCTCAGTTACTGACACAAGCCACACAACCACCACCACAGGCAGCATTGCTTCAGAATCTGTTGCAGTCTCAACTCCTCCAACAACAGCTTCTCCAACAGCAGCAACAACTGCAGCCCATTCTTGCAACCACACCTCCACAACTGCTCCTTCCCCAGGTGCAGCCCACACAGCAGGTACAGCTTCTTCAGCAACTCCAACAACAGCTTCAACAGCAACAACAGTTACAACAGACCACACAACAATTGCCGCAACAGCAACCAGAACCGAACAAAGACAATAACAATAAAAATGACCAGCCTGAGATTAAAAACAATGACAATGATAAGAAGGAGGAGCAGCAACTCAAAATTGAGGTTACCACTGCTCCTCCCGTAGTTCAAGCTACAAAATCCGACGGGGTTCCGGCCGGCTCTTCGGTAGTTACTGTGTATGTCTCAGGTAAAAAGCCGGGTGAGTTCAGTACGATTTTGCAGACCGTTCCTGTTGACGGCTCTAGAAAGAGGCGCAGTGTTTCCCCACAAGAGCAGTTTGAAAGCATCAAGCCCACCCACACGGTCTATGCAGTTGTTGTTCCCACTGCAAAGAAGCAGGAGGATAGTGTCATTTTGTACAGTAGTAGTGATGTAGCTGAGGTTAGTAGTGATCAAGGGGATAGGTTAGCGGGTCAGGTTCATCAGGAAAATATTAATGTAGATTTTAGCAATAGTAATAGAGATAGCGTATTATCGGATTCAGGAAATCTTAAGCCAGTTTATCTAATAGAGCCTTCAGGTAGTTTCCTTCTAACGGAAGATAATAGGGTTGATGGTAGTAGAAGTAGCAAGAAACCACGTGCCAAGACGGTTTTCATTGGAGAAAGCAACAATGATATTACCTTAGACGATAGTTACTCGTACAGCGACTCATTCAGCAATCTGTTGAACACGCGTACTAATAATGGCGGAGTAGCGGCAACGGCAACAGAGAGTTTAGATAGTGTTCTGGGGGATGTTTCTGGATTGTACAGTCAGAGTGCCTCGGTGTTGCTATTTTCGTCAGCGTAAAAAGAAGTTT
This sequence comes from Entomobrya proxima, assembly GCA_029691765.1. Classification (NCBI taxonomy): domain Eukaryota; kingdom Metazoa; phylum Arthropoda; class Collembola; order Entomobryomorpha; family Entomobryidae; genus Entomobrya; species Entomobrya proxima. Next base: position 12,891,982 of record CM056172.1, read on the forward strand.
TGAAAGATTGAAAGCAAAATATGAAGGAGAAATTTTCCCGACTGATAAAGAAATGCACATATAGCTAGTTAACTTGATAATCATGTTACATATTATAGTACTAAAAAGAAAGGATATTTTTGCAAAACGCCGTGTCCGCACGAAGCCATGAGCTACACAAACAACTCTTTTGAATTTGCTTTGCTGTATGACGTGTCTACTCTACGAATCTTTAACTGCATGCTTACTCGCTTGTTTAAAAATTGCATGATTTTGCATGAATGACTTGCATGCTTATTGAAACTGCGACAAAACACCGAGAGTTGAAAAATGAACTCGAAACGACGTTGACTGCTAAAAACAGAAGGGTCTACCGTTATTAGGAACAACATACTTAGAATAGATTTAAAAACAATTACACACTACTTAAATAACTAGGATATATTATATCATAGTTGATAGTTTAAAAACGGTATTGTTAAGGTGTTTCATTTCATATGAAAACGCAATATTTTTTTGTACAAATCGAAAGGATGCTAAAAAGCTTACTAAATCATGTAAATGTTGATGATGATGTGGTCTTTACTTTTTTTATTGTTTACTATTAAATCACTTAATATTAATACAATACTATGCAAAATGATGTATTTACTACTCCAGGAATTTTAAAAAGTTTGTCCTGTAAAATAAAAAGTGTTGTCGATGATGTCGAGTCGAATTGAATACGAAGCTACAGTTAAACAAATAATTTTATGCCATGATTTCTGTAAATGTTCAGATTTAGAATAACTTCAACAGATAGAGAAAGTTAATGTTACATTTAGTTTTTAAGATTATGTTGTATACTTTCCAATAACTTAACTAGCTTGTAGGCATTTTTACACATTTTTGTTGTTTTTTTCTAGAAAGGTTGATCGGTGAAAAGCATTTTTGTATAATTGATATTAATGTCTTTTTAAATTGTTGTAAGCTTGCTACCAGGAAATCTCCAACTCCAAAGAAAAATATTACCTCTTATTGAAATTTACTATAACACTTTGACTTCTATTATCAAACTAATTCTGTGATCATTGGGTATTTTTTTCTTTTCTTTACATTAAATGCATTCTAAACCCAGCCATATGAATATAGGTATAAAACATAACAATTTAATATTTTTGTACTTTTTATACACAATAAAGATTGTTAGTTGAAATGTAGGGCGTATACTTTTACACTGTAAATATAATGAGTGCATGTGTTTGTGTAATTGTTCAAGGAACATTAATACTGTTTTCATGTAAAATTCCAATGTACATTTTTATACGATTTTATTGATGTGTGTGCGTGTGTTTGGTTTTTAAAAATAAAGACACTTGAGTAAGTCCTGTGCCAAACTGAAACCCGGCATACAACAGTGTTCTTCCAATGCTCTATCCTTTTCAAAAAATTTCTTCTTCTTTCCTCGCCGAAAAATAAAGATGATCAATATTGCTTTAAATCATTTTTTCTTTCTTATCATTTTGCTATCCGTCACCCAAAAAAGAAAATGCTTTTTCATCAGCTTATCTCATATAAATAAAGAATATTATGCTCATTACATTTATTTCATCTTCTTCCAACAACTATCTTTTCAAATTCATATTGCACATAGTCATTTTCTTTTCCCATTTGCTCACCTCACTTATATGTAAAATGATTCCGATGTCATTCGTGAATTCCTTCACCGCTCTATCTGCCAACCCTTCAGCAAACCTGGCCACCTTTTTAGCAAAAATGTGTACAGGTAAAAACTCACAGGCGCAAACGGCTTTTTCAGGAACAACGCAAAGCGGCGCTAATTGCATAGTTATCCTTTATGATTTTAGTTGGTATGTAATGTCATGCTAATTGTTTTTATGAAAAGACGAAGATGAAGGTGGAGGAGGCGGAGGAGGGAGCGGTAGTATAGAAATAGGAAGAGGGGAGATTGTCAAAAGCGTAGTGCTGCCATCAGAGGAGGTTGACAGCATAGTGCCCGAGCAGAGAGTATCGGGCGGTCGTCTCTTCATCGAGAATGGAAGGGACTTCTACACCAAAGTCATGAGTAAGTAATTGATCAACCCACAATTATTAAAACAAACTTTACAAAGAGTTAATGGATTTATGTTTTGCTAAAGGTAATGGGGTAGGAGTCATTGTGAGAGGTAAGTGAATCACTTTCACCCACAGCCTAATAGCCGAACGCAAGATTTAAATCTCCATCAATCAACATGATTCTCTTAATCTCCATCCACAGGTCACAAAACAGCTCATATTGGTTTCGATAAGACACCAATTTTACCACATAGAGTAAGTAACCGCCCTATTACGCTTCCCCCTCACACAGTCTCAAGACAATTTCACCTCATAGAGTCACCAGGAAGACCGGTAATGATCCATATTCATGTAGCTTCCAAGTTTCATATTTAGCATACTCAAAAGCATGTTATTATGCAACACGAAATTCATGCGTTGTTAATTATCTCGTACACAGTTGAACAATGCCATTAGTCATCTTCTCAATTCCATCGTTCGTTCAGCAACCCCAGATTTGGTGACGAAAACTATGCTGACTACGTTTACCTACTTAACCACAGTTCTCAGACATTCAAATACCATTGTCAAAAGTCGAGAAGAGGTGAGAAACATGATAATAAAATATAAAGATATACGATGCACTCCATGTGAGAACCAATTATGGTAAAACGTAATGATAAAGTGTGCAGAAGCAATCACTTTCTCCAACAATTTCCCTACACGACGAAATTATACCTGACCATATCTAATTCTATAAAACAATTTCATATTTTTAATCTTCATTTCAGACCATTTCAAATGTAATGACACAAAAGTATAATCCAACGATAGAGTATACTCCCAGCGTGAAAGCGGAACCCAGTAGCTTACCTCCTGAGCTTTTAGCATCATTAGCCACAGGCTCCTCCAGCTATTTCACAAACAGTCTCACAACCACATATATTTACTACAATACATTTACTGTGGACTCCCTCCCCGTGATTCTCACTAGTCGTGAGACAGTCACCAACGTAGTTACCCTTCCCGTTTACATGAGTCCCACCATGAATGGCTTGATGGTAACAGGATCCCGAGTATTTGAAACGGAAACCTACTTTACAACATATACCTTCTCAAAGACGATACTTTTGGCGGATGCCACCTCCGAGGTTGTAACGACAAAAGAGATTATCACACAGGTTGTTGTCACAGAGGCATTGGCCCCACCATCCTCAAGCCAAGTGCCTCTGAACACTCCCATGCCACCCGGTCTAAAGGATGAAATCACAAAAACCTACCTAACCACTTTTACTCATCTCTTCACTGAAGTAGATGACTTGGGACAATTGGTAATTCGAAGTAGCACAAGTATATCCTCTGAAGTTGTAACGGAAAAACTGAACGCTATCGACTCAACGGAAACAATGGGATTGGCTTCCATGTTCCAAATAAAGTTGACCGAACACCCCACCCTCACGGGATGGTTCAAAAAGCCTAGCATTACGATGAGGTCGCCCTCTACGTTGCTTCCAACTAGATCGGTTGACATACAGGACATGAAATTTACAACTATTCAACCTTCAGAAACAATTGATGTAGCTCCTAAAACCCTGGAGCCAATAATGATTTATGCCACCAAAACCTACTACACCACGTATACTTACTTTACCACAATTTTAGGCGATGGAAGTAGAACCAAACCAACGGTACATTCACGAACGAAAATCGTGTCGAATGTTGTAACGGAAGCATTGTCCACTTCCTTTGACGCATACTACCTGAACGCATTGAAAAGTTCTTACTTGTCTAAGCACTCGACAATGATTGATATTACTTCTTCGGTGCGTGAAATCACGCCAACTTCGATTATGGAACCGGTGGAGATGCCTGGAACGTTGGTCACGCAATCATTCTCTCATCCTCACTGGCCCAAGGACAATGACGAGTTGGCTATTGAAATGGAGGGAACCACAGTAAACAGCGTCACGGGAGTAGAGATGAACGGTAACAATGAGAATCCTATTCAAGCGGAAATACAAGTTTCTAGTGCGTCCTCAGAAGAGCATTTTGATGAAATCAAAGAGGAAGTGAATCACATAGTTAATGTACTAACGGACAGTGAGGAAAGCGCTACTTCTGGTGTAAGCCCATCATCTACTTATCAGGAACCTATCTACAGCACGGTTGCAGTTTTCGCTCCAGAGTCTGTGCTCACTGCATCCGACATTCTTGCGAGTAGTTTTTATCAGGATAATGGAATCGGATTTGTAGAACAAGTGACGTATAAGGATCCGGATGAGGAAGAAATATACATGGACAACATGTTCAACAGTGAAAAGCCAATTACGCATTTGCCAACACCTCCTTTAGTCATTTCTTCCTCGCCCATTCAACCACTCACAACGTCAAAACCAAAAACAAAGAAACCCTTTAATCCATACCTGATCACAACAGATTTTGACATTTTCCCAGATATTGGACCGCCTGCGCATAAATCCACAATTGTAGATTACCCACCGGAAGTACACGAATACTCCGAGGAGGATGAACATTATTATTCTAGCTTGTCAATGGTAGAAGGGTATCCTCACAGTACGTCCGTTTTAGCAAAACGAACGGGAACAATGGTCTATGATCCGGTTACGCCGGTTTTCAACAATCCCAGTGACCAAATTCTCAACCTTGTATCTAAAGTTGCGGACAATCATTGGAATGACTATGAAGAGAATATGAACAAGTATGAAGAAGAGGAAATTCCATCGCCCAACATTTATAACATTCACACTACTTTCGATTCTTTTGTTGTGCCTACAAGTCCATTGGTTCAGATTCCAATGATTAGTCCGTCTGCTTACTATAATAGTAATAAAAGAAACGTGACAAGGGTGGTTATTCGAAATTCCAGCACAGTCTATAATATAACAGCCTTTAACAACTTTGATGGGGGCGATATGAAAATTCACAGCTTGTCTGAAGACGACCTCCTGATGGACGGCTCGGGTTCGGGATCAGGAAGTGGAGAAATTCCAATAGAACATGATGAAATTTTAACCACAGCAGATCAAGACGGATCCGGTTCAGGTGGGGGTGAAATTATTGAAATAGAGACTGACTACAGAGAGGATGATCACACAAGAAACCCTGATGCCGTAGAAGTTGAAGCGGAAGGAGATACTGAACCCTTTTCAGCAGTTACCGAGTCTCCTGTGCCACCATTTCCACCTCGAACACGGTACACAACCAGTCGAAGACCGGACAAGAAGAGAAAGACACAAAAGCCACTCTTTCAGTCGGAGCTGTCCTCCAAAGAAGATGATAGCGGAGAAAGTTCGACCAAAGTATATTCTCTCAAGGTGCCCCATTATGATGTACTGGCTGGAAATGCTGATTCCGTGTCCGATGAAAGCGACAACAACAGTGAAAACAAAAATAAGGAAAGTGAACAGGAAAATGATGATGTTTCTAGTGAAAGCTTGGAAAGACCACAAGATGATAATGATGATTTCCCCGCTCCTGGCCCTAGTAAAAGCAGTTTAACCTATCCAGCTTTGGGACCAGGAATCATTCCGTCTCCAGGCTCTGGTCCTGTGGCATCTTCAACGAGTGGAATTGACTGGAAACCGTTTTTGAAACTGGGAGCAATTGGACTGGGAGGTTTGGGAGCTTCATCTTTGACGAAACTGGCCCCCTGGTTTAATAACATGGCAGGATCGTTTATGAAAGGCTCTTCCTTGCTTCTTGCCCGAAATGATACATCCTCCAGTAACTCAAATCTGCGAGATAGAGACAGGGATAGGGAGCGTGACAGGGATCGACCAATTTTTCATCGACGTCCACCACATGACAGGGAACGTGACCATGATCGTCCTTATATAGAACACGCCGATCCCGTTTATATTCCTGTACGGGATATGGACGACAGTCGTCCGGTAGACGAGCGAATACCACGAAGGCCCATTACATCACACGCTAAAGACAGTAACATGAGACCTGTGAGTCTAGAAAGAGATAGAGACCATTACCCTCCGGGCAGAGGTCACCATTCTCCATCATATGAAGTTGGTCATGACATACACTTTCCCCCAAAGCACAATTACAATTTCAAGCCGCCAAATGATCGACTACCAAACATTTATACACAAGCAGCAAGTGAACTGAATTTGCACAAGAATGGGGAATACTCATCGAATGATCCAAACCTAAGGGTCATAAATGGAGTGCCAGTCGACGTGAATCACGCATCATCCGACTTGCCTGTAGAGGGAAAAACTGACTTTATAATGAGACCAATGCAAAACATTTTTGACGGTCCACCAAAACCTGGACCAGTTATACCACTGAGGCCACCCTACCAATCTGGGGAAGTTGTGAAGGTGCCACGACCTGGTTTTAGGCCTGGAGATGGAAGACCACCACACGACTTTACTGATGCAATAAACGACATTCCAGATTCTGCGCCTAGGAAGCCCGTTCCGGAAATTCCCATTTTGCGTCCAGTTCCACCCACAGATGGAATTATTCTTCCTCACAGAGTTCGAGGGGATTTTGGAAATTCACGGCATCCACCTCCAGACATTCTAAACGCATTTAAAAGGCCATTTATGCCTCCACCACGACATCACCAAAGCTCCAAAGAAGAGTGGCCTAAACCACTGCATCCATTCAAACACTCGGAAGAAATTATTAACCTGAAACCTCCTTTACCCCCAAGGCAAAATGGCCAGAGCGTTTTTGATGAAAATAACATTATTAGAGCGCCTCCTTATGTTCCAAACGAACCTGCAATCCATATGTCACCACCGGAAATGTCGGATCCCTTTAGAGGAGGCATGCACTCACACGAAAACAGGCCATTTGGTCAACGACCACCACATCATCTTGAGTCTGAAGCTAGTGAAGAAAACGTATTCAAGGACATTTTCGGTGTGCGTCCCAATGACCATCGGGGAGAGGATAGCAGAATTCCAGAAATCAGTTTTCATCCTCATAATGCTGGTGATGGTCCGTTCCGACCTCTAGGAAGCAAGGAACATCACCAACCTCACTACACTATAAATAAGCCTCCTGATCAGGGAGGAGAATTTGGTCAGTTACCACAACCACATCCGACCGGTATCGCAGGTCAACCGTCTAACCAGTTTGGTCACAATGAGGATGACTTTAGTCACGAAGAAAGTTCAGAGAATCCCTTTCAGCACGAATTCAAAAAGATGCATACAACTAGGAAGCCTGTTTGGCCACCCCTAAGTTCCAATGCGCCAATGAGCTATTCCTATTTTGATGACCAGTCCCACAAGAGACCCGGAGAATCTGAAGGATCGGAGAATGAAATTGGTAGCTCTCCATCTCCCCATCACACACCGCCCACGCACAATCTTGATGGCATGCCATCAGCACCTCCGCTGGCATTCCCTCCAACCAGACATATTCCACCTCACCGGCAACGTCCCTCAACTGTCTACATTGTTCAACAGGAAGAAATGGATCCACCAAGTCATTCATCTACTTCCACAACCACGTCTTCTCCAGGGGAGCAGGATGTTGGAGAATCATCAATGAGTATGACCACACCATTTCCCAAATTGATTATCAAGGAAATTCCAACCAGGCCGGTTGCGCCTTACTACCGACGCTCTACAACGACCTCAACTCCAGGACCTGGAGAGGCGAATCAGAGCCCTACAAACCGAGCCTCAATTGCAAAATTATTCATAAGGAGATTCAGTACGACCACTACTTCATCACCTTTAGACTCGGGGTCCGAGTCTCGTGAAACAACAACAAACAGGTTTGTAACTTGGCGAACACGATTAAGACCCACTTACCTGACCACCTCAACGCCAGGTCAGGAGGCTGGTAATACAACTCCTGGACCAAACGGTAACACATCCAAGGACGCCACTGAAACATTGATCGATAGTTGGCTGGTCAGCCCGACAGTAAATGATCTCCAAGAGTTTTTGGAAGATTTTAGAAATAAGTACAATACAAGCAGAAACAGTAGCAGCACCAACAGTGGAAACAAACGGAAGGATATCATTTTACCCCAGAAGCTTTCCAGCACTTCGTCGACAACGCAAAAGCCAAAATCCGCCTATGCGGATAATGACGATGATCTCGGGGATTCCTCTGCAGAGTATGATGACGATGATTTGTTGGATGATGATGACATGAATGTGGGAGCAAGTTCGGAAAGAAATTTGACAAGTGCTGCTCATCATCCTAACCACCATCCATATCACAAGGAGCCCATTGATGCGGAGCATTTCTTTAGCACTGGCCAGGGAGATTTTGCGCAATATTATAGCGGGTCAGAGGACAGAGACACTATTATTGACCCAGTGAACCAGAAAGTAATCAAGAGCCCATTCGACTCATCAACGGATCATAGAAGAAATGTGTCGCAAATTATCAGTAAGTACAGGGCCACATCCACTTCACCAAAACCAACCATCGTTAGACCAGTCCACTATAGAAATTACTCTATCCAGAACCACAACATGGCTGATAATGTAGGCGAGGAGTCTGTAACCAGAAACGTGGTATTTAGTTCGTCAACTCCACAGGAAAATGAAATTGGGGAATTGCCAGGACCAACAACTTATCGACCACGGTTTGATGTGACATTTCACAACAAAATGGGAACTACATCGGAGGAGCCACTGCCACCCAACCCAACCACTTTCCGGGGTGAAATGATTCGTCCAACTACATTTCGTCCTGGTCCTGATGACCTTCCGCCAATTGGAAGCAGGCTAAGACCGGATCCTACAAGAGACATCATAAGCAACGGAAAGTCATCGGATCAGCAAAATTCAAAACGACCTGCACCACAAGAAGGAATGGCCTCGTTTTATGATGACAACGACAGTTTAGGCCAGCTAAAGGTGAAAAATCAGGAGATTCACAAGCTTCCAGGTAGAGCCAAGAAACCAAATTCAATTCTTCCAGATGTGCTGGTGGCACTTTCTGAAGAGGAATCTGGTTCAACTGAAAAATCCAAAGTGTCAACAACTGGGAAATCATCTACCGAGAAATCGGTACAGGATAGGGATAAAAAGAAAGGGGATGATTATGACAAACCTGAAGACGAACTGTACTCTGATGAATATGATTCAACTTATGATGATGATGCTTACATGGAAATACCACCAGCAGTTCCAACAAAATCAGACTACTCTCCGGTGGCTCATAGTACCTTGAAAAATTCGGCAGAGGGTAAACAGAATAACCAGTATCAGAGTGGAGGCATAGGTCCTACACCCCAGGTTGGTCAAACGAGAAGGCCTGGACCGCTGGAAATGCTAACAAACTTTTTCAGGCGACCCGGTGCACGTCCTAACGGGCCAGGTCGTATTCCTTATGCTCCAAATAGTAGTCGAGAGCCGATGAGAACCATGTTGCCACCACCGTTGAGAAACTCTAATGAGCGACCGGATATTCAGTATCAGGCAAATAACTTCAATCCCAATGTAAAAACCATTCCCTTGAATCCAAACGCAGATAGAAACAAAGGTGACAACAAAGCTGAGGATCCAATTGTCTTGATGTCAAAGGAGACGACTACTGATAACCCATCCATTATTACGACAACAGTGTTTCCTAGAGAAAGCGGTGAAAGGACAACTATTGCTCCAGAGGAAGGGAAAAATGATCAGTCACCGCTGAATTCCAGTCCAAACACCGTGACTGTGAATCCAAATGGAAACAACAATGGAATCAGGGAGTCAACATACATTGAGGATTCTGAATACTATGAGGACGACGAAATGGAGGATGACAAGAATAATGTAATACCACCAGATGGAGAAAACAACAGTGGTTCTCATTACACCGGTCCGCCCATCAGATTCCAGCCCACGCATGCTCCTCCAGTAAATAAAATGCCGCCACCACCACCACCTCCATCGGAAAGCCGCCCAATTACTATTGGTGGTCATTTGGTCAACAATGGACACATTTTTCGTCCTCCCACTGCCAATCAGCGACGTCCCCCTGGACTCATACCAGGAAGACAGCCTTTGCCTCCTCCATTTGCTCGGCCACCAATTTTCAATCCTCCTCCTCCAAATAATCCTGAACCACCGCGAACGGAAATGGAACCACCTCCAATAGACAGCAATAGAATGAAAGCTCCCATTCTTGAACTTCCAAGTAGCGGTCCAATCAGATATAGACCCATCAACAATAACGTACATCGACCTAACCTTCTGCACCCTGAGGATGAACTATTCAAACCCACTACAAAGGCGTCTAAAACTGTGCATACTATCGCTAGCGTTGACGATCTCAATAAAATCGTTGCTACTAATACTTTCACTGCAATCCTACCAACACGGGCGGGTGAAATCAACATTGAGCCCACATCTACGTCATCCTCTTCCGAAGTTACTACAACGGCCAATAACGTAGAAGCTCAGTTGGAGGGGTCAGAATCATCCGTCGATTCCCAATCAAAATCAACTGGAACAAATGGCAGAATGACAAATGTTGTTAGATATACAGGTGGACGATTGGAAACTACTGAAATTGAAGCCAATCCCACGTCAGGAGAAAGCACCAGGACAAGAGGCACAAATATTATTATCCCAACCAGAGCATCCACCGTTCAAGTGTCTGTTACCACCATCTCCACGTCACCCAATAACAGACTTAATGGATTAAACAGGCGTCCTCCGTTGATCACTCGTCAGTCGACTACCGTCAGTTCCACCAATGTCTCCTCGTCTCCTGCCAACAACGACACAAATTCTTCATCAGTAAGGGTCACCGTCACAATGGAGAGTAGCGTGAGTAGTAGCGAGGTTGACTCGCCAACGGCAACCACTAGCCGCAAGCCTTTTATCCCGACAAGGATTCCCACGAGGAATCCCAACTTTCCTTGGCTGAGAAAGTCTACCGTTAGTTCTTCGGCGGAAAAGGATGACGCAACGACCACTGCCATCACAACTACCACCGCTGAAACTCCAACGGCTCGTGGCAGGCAGCCACCAGTTCTTCCAACACGAGAACCAGCTTCAAAGGAGACCGGTTTCTCGACCACGCTACGCTTGGCACCCTCCATTTTCAATATCAGTAGAAGCAATAGCCGACCGGATATACTCAGACGAACTACGGTTATTCCTACCAGACCACCATCCCAAGTTACCCCGCAGTCATCATTAAGGAACTCTGGTTCTCAAGAAACGCCCAAAGTTAGCATGGAGGTATCCAGTAAAATCTCTTCTTCGTCCACAGAGAGTAAAGAAAGGCCGTCGATTTTCCCTCGCTTGACAACATTTAGGCCACCCTTTAGAAGACCAACTCTGAGCTTTGCTTCGTCAAAGTCACGAGAGCGTTTTACGACAACCCTCATTAACAAAATCACCACTACATCCGGCACACCTTCACCTTCCCGAAATCCGAGCATATTTTCCGGGCTCCTAACAAACCGAAACTTTAATTATTCTATAAAAGCTAATGCGACTACAACTACAACTGCTAGCCCGCTAGGAGACAGCAGCGAATATGAGGATTATACAGATGAGGAGTACGAGGATGAAGATTTTGAACTCGAGGGTGACGGCAGTAATACATCGGCCAGTAGACCAGATAACTCATCCTTGTCCTCGACAACTCCACGGGAAACCACATCAGTTGCAACGTCCACCTCATCATCTAGCTCCATGTCAGTGTCCACGTCAATGTCTATTGGAAACGAGTCGCGAACAATTACAGTGAGCTCGTCGGAAATTAATCCAACCCGAGTTTCCAACAATAACAACCAGAGACCAAGCAGTAAGCCCAAGGGAATTTTAAATACGATGGTCTTACGAGGTACTCTCACTAAGGTTCCAGACCTGCCGGCCGTTACTAAATACGTGACTCATAGCGAAACTGAAACAAAGACGCTTACAGATACGGAAACAACTGTAGTGGTGACTGCAGGAACGCCCTATACGCATACCATTATGATAACGAGAACACTTCCTCCACAAACTCTGATAAGTACTATAGTTGGAAGCGTAACGCTTGTCAACAGTGTTGACGTGAAGCCGACAACGGTACGTTCCACCATTTACGCACAACCAACAAAGGAGGTATACAGCTTTGTAGAAACCTCTGAGGATTTGGACAATGAAGATGACAACTCCAACAAGGTTATCGAGGATGACGGCTCCAACAACAACAACAAAAAGGTTTTGCAAGGAGGTATCCTGACCGCTGGAAATCGACCAAGACCACCTCATCGTTCTCCTCAGACACCGCCACCAAACCACATTCCAAAACATGAACCCGAGTTTCCTACAACGACAAAAGAACCAAAGGTTATGAGAAACCGACCGGTTTCTAATGACATTGGATGTTCGGCTAATTGCACCAATCATGGAAACCAGGCTTGTCGTCCTTACGCGAATGGAACAAAGTACAAATGTGACTGCAAACCAGGCTACGCTCGACTGAAAAGGAAGTTCCCGTGCAGGCGTAAGTCTATAGAATTCACGGTTATTTGCTTCCCTTAAAATCATAAAGGTTTAACCATTAATATAATTTTATTTGTGTACAGCTACCTATACGTATGAACTATCCCTGGCAATCAACCACATGGACGGAATGTCATTTGATTTCAAAGATCTGCAAAATTCTGGAACGAACGCTTACCTAAACTTTATTACAGTGTCGAAGGAAGCTATCGATAAGGCATTCTTGTCCACAGACATCAAACGGCAATTCCAGGGCTCGGAAGTAATGAAACTGCGACCAATGAATGCAGTCGGCGAGAAAACACCATTAAAACCTGCCGAGCCCAAGGTCTATGTGGACTTTTTAGTGCAGGTAAAGAGATAGAATCTGTTGAAAAGATTTTTACATTTCATTATATAGAAACTGACAAAATAAATTACGTTTTAGTTGACGGCGAATGTTACTGAAGACCGGATACGCAACCATCTCATCAGAACTTTGAAAACTTCAAACTTCAGTGTTGGCAGGACGGGAATATCTTCTACTAAAAATATGAGCGATTTTGGGGCAAGAGGTATGTTTCAACCCATTCATTCAGTCATAATATAATGTAAATCCGAATCTTAATTTTAATAATATATTTTCTTTCAGATTTTAACGAATGTTTGTATTCGGAATTTAACGATTGTTCTCCAAACGCCGAGTGTCTGAATATCAGGGGATCATACAACTGTAGATGTCGACCTGGCTTCAGGGATAAATCACCGAAAAAGCACAAGCCTGGAAGGGACTGTTTTGGTATGACCATGAAATGAATTATGAAATTCAAGTACATATAAGGAATATGTATTTCATTACATTTTTTTAAATTCTAGAAATGCAAGGCTGTCCGGAATGTAATTACAAGGGTCACTGCAGAATAAACGCGTATGGTGAGCCATTCTGTGAGTGCTTTAGATGGTTTGGTGGATCGAAATGTCATATTAACCTCAAGGGTATGTACAGGAAATATAATATTATACTAGAAGTGTTAAGTATAAAATATTTACAACTTGATTTTTTTTTGTTTTTTTTTTCAGTTCTTCTCTTTGCCATAATGGGAGTGGTTGCCATTTTATTTATATTTGTGCTCCTGTGTTCGGTTTTGGTTTGTCGCAAAACAAAAATTCATCGCGAGCGTCCCGGAAGTAAGTTTCATTTCGATACATTTATGATTCGTCGTAAACAATTTATTGAAATGTATGATTTGTGTTCTGCAAAAAGGTGGCCGTTTCATGAGATATAGAAGCCCAACATCACAAGCTACTTTGGACCGGGCTGCCATTATGAACGACTCTGCTAGCAGTGATGGTAGACAAAGTCCTCCAAGAATGAATGCAGCCTCCTTTACGCCTGATTCATTACTGGTAAAATCAAAGTTGGAATGCTTATGATTGCGAAGTCAGCTTGTTTCAAAAGTTAATTACACATTGTGTATGACAATAATATGTCATTTGAATGGCAGGTTGAGGGTGATCCAAAGCACTCGGGAGGCTTGCGGGGTGACTCGTTAATGGGCATGGGACCAGATAATGTTCACTTGATGAATTTTTCTCTTCGTAACGTGATAATGGACCAGGTTCAAAGATTTAATTGTTAACTATGAAACCGTTGCAGATTACCCCAATTCTGCACAATTCTAACTTATCATGATTTCCTCTTTCAACAGGATCGATCCCTGACAGTGGTTATACCAAGGGCTAAAATTCGACCTCCTTCTAGACCTCCATCCATTCATGCTACACTAGGTCCCGACACTACTGCAGATTTGGCTGCTTCTGAACGAAAACTTATTAATTATCTGGATCATAGCCCATATCCTCCAGCGGTAATACTATTGCAAAACGGTTTCCTAAACGCAAAATGTTTTTATGAAATTGGTATGCAAACCTTTTTATTTTGTTCCATGAACAGCCATATCCGTCAGCAAGGCCACCCCCACCAAGTAGCAGTAGAAACTCGACAATTAAACGACATGATTCCAGGCAATTTAGGAAACTGTCTTTACAAGAACAAAGGAAAATTTCGTCAGGTCAGAATTCAGTACATTCGAGAATTATTCATTACAATCATACTATACGGGTAGTTAATGAGTGGAATGGTTAACTTAAAATTTTAAAGGAGCATTGGTGTCATCTGGAACAGAAGTATCTGCCCGTGGAGGAATGAGAAGACGATCCATTGGACCAGAACCTGAACCTACTTATTCAGGCTATGAGAAGTAGACATTACTAAAACACATGAATTTAACTTATGCATTTAACTTTGTCTTGTCCTTATAATTTCTTCATACTTGATTCCTTAAAATTGAATGATGAACCGTAATTATCATTTATACGTGCTATTCTAATACAGATCGTTTTCTGACCTACGTTCAATCACTGATACAATGAGATCTCCTGCCCAGCAGCAACTTTTTGGTACAGACACGACATCCCGAACTAGTTGCTACAGCCATAGCTGTAAACCGCCATCCTACTGCGCCTACAGCGAGGTATTAATAATTGCTTGTCAATAATTACCCCAAATATCGAAAAGTCAAGTAATGAAAAATAATTTTTGCATAACGTTAGCAGTCCGTTGGCCATACGATGGGGGATAAAGATGGAGCTTCTACGGTGTACACAACACAAGGAAAACTGTTCCGAATGGCACAGGACGTATGTTTAGCAGTTTAATTAGCTATTTATTATTACTACAATTTACAATTTATTCTGTCCGTTGGCTGTATGTTGTTTTTAAAATATATTTAACAGGACACAGATAGTACGGCAAGCAGTCATTAACACTTCGTAATCGAAAATGCTGTATACCTTCGCCCGTTTGGATTGCATGATTACATGAACCAAACAACATGCCAATCTCTTCCAAGATCTATCCTTTCATCATTAATATCCTTCTTCCTGAAGGGTATTATGCTACATAATATAATCCTTCTTCGAACTTATTTCTAAACTTAGGTAATTAAGTTACCGTTACGTGATGGACATATTATCCATTCACGGACCAAAATATTTTGGAGAAAATGTTAATTGTAGTGTAGAAAACTAAAATTGTCGATGGAATATTAACGTAGGTTTCATCATTTTCAGAAGCGTTTAGAAAATTTAAATGTGCAATTTAGAGTTCAAATAAATCATGTATCTTCAGATTGTTTAGTGAATTTACTTCCCAAACCTTTCAGCTTATAGTCAAGTGTACATAAAATTTAGTTAAATAGTTATCGTAGTGTACAGAAAAATCACGGAAAATGTTTCATGACGGTATGGATGTAGTTTCCACTGAGCACGAGCTGTAATAAGTTAAGACATAGTTTAAGTGAAGATAGGTAATACCTAGGTAGTTTACCCTCCACTGCTAGTATTCACGGAAAAGTTCAACAATAAATGTGAAGCTAACTAGGCTTCCTGTTGCGTTTAAAGTATTTGCCTGTATGGTATGAGAATGCATATAATATTATAAAACAACAAAAATATTCACGGACGAGTTCGGAGACCGTGTTCATCCTAATAGAGTTATATGAATACTTAAAGCTATTACCAAACTAAAGTTACCAAATCAAACTTTGTATTTTCGTAAAAAACAATAATAAGTAACCTTAATGAAAGAAAAAATTAGCTGTAGGTTTACACAAAATCGCGATTGCCAGTTGAACTGAATAGTTTTTTCGTGCTTATTTTTTTTTAGCTTTTTAAGTAAATTCATAATTAAAAGGTCACAACTAGCAAACGTAAGTTTGATATATCTTTATGTATACTGCTATTAATTACTGTTACAAACAAAGAGGGGTATAACTGTGATCTTTGAAACTACGCGTCCGCAAGTTGAAAGTAATAGTACATAAATACTAGGTTTACTACATAGTTTTAATAATAATACTGTAAAAGTGCGTTAGTAAGCCTTTTCGTTCAAGTGATTTAACTTATAATACCCATAGTATATTGATTCTATGTAAGTAAAAAAGAAAACTATTTATTTTTGTCATGTGCCAAAGCGGCAATAAAGCACACTAATCTTCATGCACTTTTAATTTATTAAAAAATTGTATTTATAATAGTCTTGATAATTTTTATGGTATTTTAGTTTTAAGCAATATAACAATAAAACTGAATAATTTTATGAACAGATACATACAAGAAGAAATACGTTTAAACTCAGTTATTTCATTTCACTTTAATTTCTTGCAGAGATTCATGATGATTGCTGACCAACTCTGTGGAAAGAAAAGTTGAAAATAATAATTGAATTCCTTGTTAAAAGACATGTTATGTTCAATTAATCAATTTTGATGTAAATTTTGAGTACTTACTGAAAATCCATTATCCTGAAAAAGCCTTTTTGCTAAAAAAGTCGTTGAAATTAAAAAGTTGAAGGAAACACGACACCTTCGGGTAGACTCCTTTGTCAGCCAGCTTGAAAAATACTACAAACAAACGGACACAAAATGAGTTGATGAACTATGAAAACAAAATTGATTAAAGAATAATTAAAGCATAAGCACATTTAAAGCATTATCAAGCGCAAAGAAGACATGCAAGCTAGTTTTTGGTTTGACCTTCGCAAATACCATACGCACCATTATTACACAAATTACTGATTAAATCTTATTGTGATTCATTACGTCTTACTTAGAGAAGAAGACGCTGAGAGAATCTCAGCGTCTCTTGAAGACCATATTTTCTTCCAGCCTTTCTGAGATATCCCGAGGAATTTTTGGTCCTTTAGTTGTCCTTGGCCCTAACTCCCAATTACCCAGTTTTGGCAGCCGCCTGAGGGCTGTTGCAGTGTTTTTTGTAATGATTTTGTGTTTAAGGAGCCTGTCTATAGCGGTCAGACAATCCGTGATAGCAATTTGCTCAATAATATCCAAAGCCGTGTTTATATCAAGCTGATCTTCTTTCTCCGTTAACATTTTCTTCGTCTCAGAACCTACCACCTCGGCCAGTTTCCGTTTTCTCGCATCTAGGCTCTCCATATGAGCCAGGTAACGGCGTTTCTCTTTCTGCGTTTCCACTTCCTGGTTCCTCCGTTCCTCCATAGTCAATTCTTTCCTGCGTAATGACGACAGATCCACGCCCCTTGCCTTTTCGGCTTTCAGTATTTGTCTAATATTTTGCAAGGGTTGCAGCGATTCAGCCGGCATGCCATTTCCGTTAACTTCTTCCTGGTTGGCCCGATTAAACTCCATTTCAACGGTCACTTACAGATGATTCTGATCACTGATCACGCAAGGGGTATATCGAACTGCGGTGCTGATCGTTGTGATTAGTTTGCAATATACTGTTGGAATAACTCAGGTTGAGACTGATCGATAGATTAGCTTTTGTAAAGTTTGCTCCCGTTTCGAGATAACTAGTTCATAGAACAACTCTGAACCACACGCATACACGCACAGAACTGACGCAACCACAGCCAAAATCCATCTACAAAACTTCAAATAAATTTGGGCTCGGCAAATTGTAGATGCACACCGCAGAAAGATACGCGGCGTAAACGCAGTGCATTACACACACCTCTAGGATGCCACTTAGGCACTACCAAAATACCAATTTACTATGCATGCTCGCAATTTGAATTTTTAA
Source organism: Entomobrya proxima (assembly GCA_029691765.1). NCBI lineage: Eukaryota > Metazoa > Arthropoda > Collembola > Entomobryomorpha > Entomobryidae > Entomobrya > Entomobrya proxima. The sequence goes on from CM056172.1 coordinate 12,910,041, forward strand.
AGTTTAACTTTAAATTAGTTCATGGGAGAAATGAATGAGAGAATATTGCAATTTAATGTCTTAATTTTTTGCATACGCCTGTCAGTACGCGTCATGTATTCAATGCAAAGAATGGCCAAAATCCAAAAGCAAGCAAGGTATATGCTATACCAAAGAAATTGCACTGCAGGGCATAGCTAATTATGCACAATTAATGAAAATTACGTACCTTTTAAAAATACGTTCTGAATTTCCTCCCACACTTTAAACTTTTGATTAAGTTTATTGAAGCGTCGGGTTTGAATTTCCTCGCCAGCATCCCAATCTACGCCTTTGCTACAGGATTCCACCTCAGTGCAAAAACATTCAATTACTATCAATTGGTCTACAAGAAGCTTTCTGACGGCTTCGCTTTTCGTTCCGAGTAGACAACTGCAAGTTATGAAAGGTTAAGAAGAGCAAGATATACATACAAATTATGTTTAATAACTTTTGAATTAGTATGTTTAAGTTTGTTCTACGCACTTTGACATTACAGATTTTATGTGACGAACAAGACCTTCGTAGAGCTTATCTAGCGAGTTCATTTTGGGGAAGAAAGAAACAAGTTCAGTCCAAGCACTATGGATGACGGTGACATTTATGTAATGTCTAACAGTGCGTACGAAATGAAGCATTCTGTATCGCTGATAATGGAGAACTGCGAGCTGACTGGATCTATTTCCTATCATGTATAATTAAATGCAATTATTGATATGCAATTACTAAACAGGTGAATTAAATAATTTTAAAAGCGTGTTTGCGCTTAATTTTTGTACCTTTGAATTTAAGGACTGAAAACATTTCCAGTAGAAGTAGTTCAGCTCTATAAAGCCTCATTAGGAAGGTAAATAATTGTTCATAATGAATCAGGAAATCATCGGTTAATAATATACTAAGTGGCCACTCAACCGAATAGCTCACAGTAATTTCATCCAATAGTTCATAATCTAGATATTGGAACAATAGTGTTTGCATTAACATTAATTACAATGTACAAGATTAAAAGTTTTGTGGTGTAGTTGGAATACATACCAGATGTGATTATCTTGGTTTTGGACGGTTTTGGACTATCAAAATCTGCCGAGTTTCTGCTAGTTTCACGTACCAAAATGAAACCCAAGTTATCATGAATTTCACTTCTATCACTACCTTCGGCTGAAAGAGATATTGCTTCACCAAGAATTTCGTTTAAACGCGTGGCTTTCAATGGAATGTCTTCCTTTCTGGATAACCCTCCAGCTTTAACCTGTCGAAGGATAAAAGTGGCTGATTATTCTCATTCTTAAGGCTACATTAAATGTTTAGCCGTCTCTTAGTTAGAATTACCTCTCTTATCAGTAAATCTGTTAGAAAACGACCAAATAAACCATTTTGTAAGCAGAGATAACTATTCAGCGCCTCTATGTGTTGAAAAAGTTTCTTTTCGACAATAAAGTAGTGTAACAATGCTGAATTAACCATCCGGTTTCTGCAAAATAAAATGAAAGCAAATAGATTACTGGCACTTTAACTCCAAAACAGTATTAACACAATCAGGGGATAGTTTATGTAACCGTACTGAGCTCGAACTGGAATGACTGCGGACTGCTGGAAAAAGTAGTTGAGGAAAAACGAATCATGTCTAAGAGCTGATTCCTCTTCATCGTAAGTGTGAAATAATGTATCTTTGCTGGAAGCCAACTGTGGCTGAGGGAGCATAACGAATCCTGGAATGAAAAAGTGAGTTGCACATATTAATTTGATGAAATTTGATTTTTAGTTCAAACATAGTAGTTATAAAGAGTTTCAGTTGTACCTGAAGATTCTAAATCAAAACTAGTTTTATATGGAAGTGCACCGCGCACTTTAACCTTGCTTGAATCAAATTTATTTATACATTGATCGGATACAGAATTTTGAATGGAAAATGATTTTTCACAATTGCTTGGGATATCAGCAGCACCATTTGGATGTGACACACTGATGTTCATCGCTGAAGTGTTGATAGAATCTGCATCACCATTTTCCGGGTTAACAGGCGTTTGCTGAATAACCGGAATAGTCTCATCAACCATAGATTCCTCACTTTCGCACAAATTCTCATCATTGTTGTCATAATGCTGGCTTTCTTCATTCTGCAGTCCATTATCAATGCTATCCGTGTTAGTTGGGTGTACATATTTTTCTCCAACTTTGGTTGCTGCAATTCTTTGTTTAATATTTCTCAATCCAACTGTATCCGGGACCTGCGTTCCAAAATGTTTTTTCATCAATCGAATTTCTTCGTTTAAGTCTCTTTGGTCTACAGCATTGATATAGGAGGCAATCTTCTCGTCATCCGCCAGTTCACTTTCCATATTCCGCTTTTCGCGACTTTTTTTCTCAGCTAACTGTTCGTTCAAAATATTATACAACGTGCGCTGCCTCTCCAACTTTTCATCATGAAGCTTGCGTCGACTTTCCGAATGTTTGAGCTCGAAACATTTTTTGGCATCTTCAATAGCCTCAAAGTCAATGATGCTTTGCTTGTCATCTCCAATCGAACACTCCAAAGCCAATGCAATATCGTCTTGCAAAAATGAATATTCTTCAAAAAACAATTCTAGTTTTATTTTCCATTCTTGCTCTAACATTGTCACTTGTGGAAATTCAACTGCAGGGCGAATCACAGCATCGTCATCTTGCAAAATACAGGATAGCAGAGCTGTTCTTGGTTGCTGAAAGGAATTTAAAAGCAGTGAGCAGCATGTACTTCAATATCATGTATAACTATGAAACAATAGAAATAGTCTGTGATATTGTACCGTGTTTCGAATTAGATTCAGTAAATTGATGGCTTTTCCCGTTTCAAAAATGACATTTACTGCCGACTCTAGAAATTTAGGTACCGCCGTGACCTGTGAAAACTGCTTTACCCAATACCGTCGGTCTTGGTAGTTAAACGCTTTTGTTCTTTGTATATGGAATCCTTTCGTGAGAGCACCTCGAAATGTCCAGTCCGCAACATACCTGCAAACAATTATTTTAAAACTCGTTTAGAAAAGCTAATTTCTCAGCTTCACACAATTCATTTCCCACAAAAAGTAATTTAATTGACTGAACAAACCTTAAATACGCTGCAGCACATGTTATGAATGCACTCCGCAATAAATCGGCCACATAAGGAGTTTCACTACAAAGCATCATTGAATTCAATCCCTTCAAAAGTGTTATTTGATCAGTCGCCAAATATAGATCCAGTATCTTTTCCAACGTTGATAGTTGATGACGATAAGGCTAGAAAACAAGTCATACATTACCAACTGCATCTTTGAAATGGTATATCAGTCAAATTACTTTTTATTAAAATAAATACCTTGAAAAAAATTGCTAGAGCTCCAAAAGTTGAAATACTTGACGCCTCCAACATCAAAGCAGTCTGATAAAATTTCAAATAGTCTGAGGTAAATTTGAGAAATGAGGTAATCACCGCGTTGCAACCATATCCCTCTCTGGCCATCAACTTCTCATCATAGTGCAAAGAAGACGCATGCATCAGTCTTTTATAAATCCTTCCCGATGCCAGAAACTCTTCTGACAAGCTAGACACCAGCCCAGGGCTCATCCCTCTGACCAAAACCTTCGAATTCCTTACAAATCTGTACTTATCTCCAGCCAATCGGGAAAAGGAAATGGATTCCCGACCACACAGCAAATGAAAAATGTGCTGGATAAACTGCTTTGGTGGAACATACACAGGCTCCACAATCACCGACTGAACCTTCCGTCTGGCTTCCTTATTCTGCTGCTGCAAATTTGTCCCAGTGCCAACCCCCGGCTTCAAACGTGGCACAAGTTCCAAGGATTTCCACACCTTGCCCGTAATATTCGCCTGACTTTCCGTACTATCCGTTAAGTACAAGCTCGCTGGACTCTTTCGAATTTGTCGTAAGCAAGACCGTTGCTCACTGTAGAACCTCTGAGGAACCGGAAGCTTGAGTCGATCCCAGCTAAGATGCTCCTCTTCCAAGTGCGGAATGCAGGCCACTTCCTCCCAAGCAATCTGATCCTCCTCGTCCTCCTCCTCGCCACCATTTTCAATGCCAGACTTAAGTCTCAGGGAAGTAGGGGGTTTACAATTGAGGAAACCTGTGGAACGATTTGCAACCAACTTTTTCAGGTCCTCCTCAGACGGCGACAAATAGCCCTCATCCTCGTGCGGGGTTACACACAAAAGGTCACGATTGACCGCTACGTGCAAATCGCTCATTATCAATTGCTTCAATTCACTGAGAGATCAACCAAAGTCAATTAAGTATGAAATTAAATGTGCAGATGTGCAAGTGTTCATCATGAAGATGAACAATGAAAGTTGCGCAGCTGAGAGGAGCAGCTCTCCCTCGCAAAGCACCAAAACATTGGGCATGTGAGCTGTGAAGCTAAACAGTGGCAATGCTCAAAAAGCCAAGCCAAAAGCCAAAGGCTTCAGTAGGCACACGCATGGCAGCCACGTGAAGTCGCTGGAGTTGGCACTGTGAAGCTCAGAACTTGTCAGTTGGACCGCAACACTTGAAGACTTCAGTCGCCTTTTAGGACTTGCTCTGCCTTGGAAAAAGCAGCGTTTGACTGATAACCTGTGGAGGTGGAACAACGATGTGTGGTAAGATACTAATGAAGAATTTGTGGAAAGTTTTCTGAATGCGGAATCAAGTTTGATTTGTGATTGATTTTTTAATTAATTTTGTTAATTTTTGTATCTAGTTTCAGTGACAAGCAAATTTAAACCTTGCCCACCGCTGAGGGGCACACTACAAGTGGAAGACCGAGAATAAATGTCCAGCAAGAGAAGATGAAGAAATTTGTGAACTGTCATGTTTGGGTAGCGGGCATGGGATCGGCATTCGGCAGTGCTTTTTGAGGGCGGTGTAAATGTAAGTGTTTGTTGGATATTCTTTTCAGTTGTTCACATTTATTATCTTATCTATGATGCCATTCTTAGGACACCTTTGGAAATATGATGAAAGGAAAACTAATACTGAGAATTTTATGCGTTAACCAAACTTTTCAGTAGTTAAACTGCAGTATATTAAGTATTTATTTGATTTTTTTACAGGGCGGTCCTCTCGAAGTGCAGTAACAGTGAGATTGAAGTTCCTCCGTTTAAGCTACGAAGGTAAGTAAAAAGCTAATAGATATTTTAAATGTAAAAGTTGTAATAGTTAGCTATGATGTCTATCTTAGGACACCTTTGGAAATATGATGAAAGGAAATTTTTTCTGAGCGCTAAACAACCTTTCTTTATAAAGTATATAGGATTTTCAAAGTTTCTTTCTAATGCATTTTCTATTGTGTGCCCTTAGGTGGACTCAAATGATGGGCTGATGTTTAACACCACCACAACGCTACAAACTAAATTGCAAAGGTATTAAACAGTCTTTTCATAAACATTTATTATACTTAGCGTTGCATTTTAATGATGATTCATATTTCTGACACCTCTAATGAGCCGTATTTTATGATTCAAATTTGCTTTGCAATTAACTGAGAAAATGCAATTAAACTGACAGTATCGTATCTGGTACTGGTGGGTTTGAATTGAGGATCCGAACTAAGCATTCACGTCTTTTATCTATTACAGTTACGGAGACACATCGATTAGAAGTTCTAATCTTCCAACTGCCCACTCCAGTATTCAGATCGATTTGATCGTTCAGTATTGGGATTGGGATGGCCTGTTTGGTAATTTATAGTAATTTTAGTGTTTAGTAATTTGTAATGTGAAAGCATTCCATAATATTTTGTATGTGAAATTCGCAATTAACAATAAATATTGATTTCAAAGTAAAACTTCAAGATTAATCCAGTTCACTTCTTCTCATTCGTCATGTCTAGCAATATAGTAATGATGTCATGCGATCAATTATTCGTGTCGTGTGCGCGAGTAACATTCATTTAATTTTCCTAATACTTGCATTTCATGGTTTGCTCGAAATCCGAGATTAAAAACGCATGATGATATAGCTACACTTATTTGCTCGGATGCTTTTGGGTGGGCCAATTATGTGCAAGTCAGTATCGCAGCTGGATAGCAAGTCATAAATTAAAGTAGTAGCATAATGTTAGTTAGTAGTAGTAGCGTATCACACGAGTGGATGTTCAAGGCTTCTGTGCAAACACTTTCCATGATCTTGACTCCATCGTAAACTCCACAGGAAGAAAGTACATATAATGGAACAAAACTTTCCTCGTTATGCCCCGAGATACCCCATTTTCTCCAGGCAGGCACATTTAGGTGCTCCACTTTTTCGTTGATATACTAGCGATTTTCCCATCGTCTGCCTAGTACTTCCAAAGCTTTGTTGGTGAGAGGACTGCTGCATCTGCAAAACCAGTTTTGTGCTTGCTATAATATGTGAGTGTTGAGTTGTGCTACTTTCTCTTCTCTACCACATGAGGTTAAGCTTTGTTTGCTCAATACTGAATGTGCAAATTTGCACGAGTGTTACACGACAAAACGAAAAGTAGGCCTAAAAATTATATTCTCGAAGCTTCCAGTAACTCTTCACGTTTTGATCTACGACCTTTTACTCAAAGAAGTCTTCTAATTATGCGGATGCAGCTAAACATAATATTGTGATTTTGGTAAGTATTTGCTGTTCAAGGTAACCTTCATTTCATTCCTCTTTGCCCCACATTTTCATACTGAATTTAATCAAACTGCTTTTACTTGCTAGTACACCAAAAGCTTATTTCCAGTTAATGTTGCGTTCTAAAGTTGTATTCAAGGAATGGATTTATATATATGTATAGTATTGTTCATTGTGTAATTGGATCTTGGATCTGACAAACTTGGCAGCATTTTCTACACAGTCGTTATATATTATTATGCATTGTGGTCTATTAAACTCTGTGTGCTGTGTGTGTTTTTTGCTTTTATAAGTGTATACAGAGGTTGTAGCAAGAAAGGTAGTTGCAAATTAGGAAATTACATGGTTTTCTTTTTCCCTTAGCATCGATTTTATTTCATTAATTCTAATGTATTAGTATTTCATCAGGTGGTACAATGACATACTAGTAACATTTGTTAAAGTAAGTATAGGCTGTGGAGTATGGTGGACAGTAACTTCAATTATTTAGTCGTTACCTTGAAATATCTAACGGTTTAGCTTTTTCAAAGGTTTAGCCGTTAGAAATATCAAGCTAACTTAAGACAACGTTAGCTTTGCTATACCTTTTATTTTCAATTCGAAGTTATGTTCATCCAGTTTGAATATTTACGAGTCAAAAAATGCAGCTATATTCGCAATTCGCAAAAGTGGAAGATACCCTTCTATGTTAGTTACATGCAATTTAAGAAAGCTAAACTTTCACTCGCGTTTTAGTCTCAGCATTCACATATTGTGAATTGTATATAAGCTTATTATGGCATTGTTTAGCGTGGTAAATGTAGAGGAACGTTTGCTTCAATCTCCTTTTCCAGGTAGCTGGTAATAATATAATCCTCTGCCAGATTTGCAGAGATGAGATGACCTACATCATGATTACTGTTTTTTTATGAAACGGGTATAGAAGCAGAGGTGCAGTTACATCCTTGTACAAGCTGCAGAGCATTTTTTATTAATTCAAATTGAATCCGCACCCGTTTTCTCGAGATTTCATTGTTGCATCTCTATCTGACTTTTGATTCATGTAAGTGGGTTGATGATCTCCGAAAATATAAGGAAAACTGCCATTCAAAGTCGTCTTTTTAATGAAGCACGAATGTCAAGCATAATAAATGCATATTAAATATATATTTAATATATTTCTGCTGCGTTTTTTTCACCCTGAGTTCTTTCACAATAATATTTGCTGAACTCTTTTCCGTCCTTCGTGCACAATGTCAACTATGCTGTTATTATCTAATGTATCAATCGAATGAATGACTCATACTCATATTGTGCAGTAGGATTATACAATGTAGGTCAGTAATAGCGGGTCAGAAGATTATAGTGGTCTAAACATAAGGTAACATGCAATCAAGGTATCAATTCGAATTTAAAATACAACAAAAGGTCTTTGATAATAAAAACGTTAGTTTGTAATAGTTTTGGTATTTTTTAGTAATAATCTTGCTTAGTGTGCGGTTATGTGCTTCTGCAATACTTTCAGTTCAGGGTGACCAAAATTAGTTGTGTTAATTTAGGGGTAACTTGAGAAATTGAATACTTTGACAGGTATGTATGTATAACATCTCAAATATTGATTATTTTTTAAGTGACTCTAGTTTCTAGTGCATCACCTTATTATTTGAAAAATAGAAAGTCAGTTAAATATTGAACATCATTGCAATTATATTTCAGTAAAATATATTTTTTTCTTTGCCCATTCCCAGAGGCTTCGCTTTTGTCAATGTACGTTGGTTTTAACCTCCAATAAAGCCAAGAGCTTGGTTTTATTTATTTAACGTAGCTGTATGCATATTTTGCTTCAAATCAAATCGATTTACGAGGACTGGGAAAAAACAATAAATGACAACATAATAGTAATAAATAATTCATGCATCAACTTTTTGCCCAACACAAGGTGCAAAAGTCAGTAAAAGGTGCATGTCCATATCACTAGATTTGTGACAAGAACCGAAGACCTAATCTATTAAAATATTTACTTCATCAATTTTTTTCAGTGTTCATACCAACTCCGTTTCTGGTTAATTTCGAATAGAAATTAAGTTGGAGTTTTGATACACGTTGCTTTTTTAGCCTTGCCTTATGTACAATAATTACTTGATTGATTTCAAATGAACTTATTTAAACTGTGTCGTGGGCCCTAAATGAGTAATAGATTTCTTCATTTTCTGAATCGACATCTATAATCAATTGCATGCAACATCCATATTCCATGTTCTGCACAAGAATATATGTAATACGAAAGGATGCACAAACGAGGATCATATTTATCATTCAATCGTTTAATATTATCTTCATTTCAAGAAGTGGTGCCTAATTTGTATTCGCATGCAACGTACTTTTGTAACAGAAAATGTCATGCACAAATAGCACATGAAATATTTATGAAAACATGATGATGTAATGAAAACTCTGAAAAGATGCATGCAACTACCTAACCGTCCCGTAATGCCAAGCAAATCCAAAAATGTCTCATGCATGCATACAGTACGTGATCCGTTTCCATTTGTTTGTGTTAAGGAGAGTATTATTGAATGAAATTTTTTAGATTGCTTCCCTTCAGTCTGCCTGGCCTAGTATTTGCTTTCTTAATCATGGCATGCACGGTGAGTCTACGAAGGGATAGAAATGCATAATATAGAAAACGGAAGGGTACCTGGATGAAAATGATGAAATAGCCTATTGTCATCCAATTTTGTGCATGCATATTGCATACTACAGTTGCATGCATTCATGAGACGAAAAATAAAGCCGGCTGTAAAAAGCCAGATAATATGTAATGTGGGATGGTGTAGTAACTAAAGTGTATTTCTATAAAATTTCTTCCACGTGTGCTGAGAATTAATCACAAAATCATGAAAGTTAAAACTGCCAAAAACCTATTTCAGTAAGTTCCGTAGCTTTGACTTATGTAACCTTCCTACCTTGCCCTCTGTTGTGGTCAACGACCAATGTCGGCTATTCACTTAAGTGTGATCCAATCTGCATTTGATTGTATTGTAGTGGATTTACTATTGTCATCTTTATAAGTATACGTTTTATAATAAATATCTAAATAACATCATATCATCGTATGCTTTTGAATTCTTTCCAAAGGTACAAGCACGGAAAGGGAGGCAAAGAAATTAGTCACATCAGCTTGAACGGGTTCAACTTGACAGACAATCCAACAACTTGTGTGGAAATAGCAAAGGCAGACACGGAAAGTGTCATACAAGAATTGGACAAAACGGAAAATCCCACGGGCGAACACAGCAACAAAATGGAACCCTCTCTTTTGGAAGTAGATGGAGATTCGGAAGAGTAAGTTTTTGCACTTGTTTTCTGTATTAAATAAAATGTCTTTCTGTCCGTATGAAACACACAAGCAGAATTGATCGCTTTTTCAGCTGTCATAATGTATAACTGTAACTGTGACACATTCATAAAAAGGTTTTAGGTTATGAAAGGATTCGTAGTAACAGTTTTTGTTCTTGCCCTTTACTCATATACATTGTCTTAAAAATATGGAATTCATAAAAGCTACCCATTCACATTAAGCATAGTAAAGTTCGTCCATTCACTGTATTTTAGGAAACATAACAGTGGATAGAACTGATAACTAGAAATCATTCTCAATCATCAATGATTGATGTCATATTTTTATTATTTTTGTTCTAGATGCTTCGAAAAGATTAAGATTTCATGAAACGGTTTAACTTGTTATTTTATATAAAAGTTAGGTGGCAAAGCTTTTAGAAATATGAATCTTTATAACAAGAAAAGTGGATGATTTAGTACCAAGTGTTATGAAAAATCAGGCTCCTTTACAGATCTGTTTAACATAATATATAGTACTACTAATAATTATAATCAACAAAGCAAGTTAATTAGAGAAAGTGGTTGATTAAAACAGTTGGGTTAAGTTGGTTTCGGTGTGGTTCATCTTATCATCATTCTCAGAATGAATTGAGAATTGACATACTTCAAAAGTATTGTAACATATAATTGGTTTGTATACCTTACATTGTATATGGCCGATATGCAATCTTGAATTATATCATAATGTGTTTCAAAGATAATCCACTTTTGTACATCAATTCTCTTTGAATGCGTTTGTATATTGTATATATCAACCAGCTAGGTTATAATATTATTCCCGTTTTTAAGAAGAACCACGTGGTGTTTCACAAGTGCCAACGTTTCAACTAATCACTTTTTTTGCTAACGTAATAGATACATAATCTGTAAGGAACTATTCAAAAGTTAATCCTTAAAATTATAATTAACCTTGTGTTGGTCTTAAAACTTGGAAAACATATGTGACACATGTAGGTGAAGGTAGAAAAATGTCAGTTAGAAGATATGGGCTTTGTGATTTTAAAGTTATGAATGAAAGAGAATACTGAATGAATCTAGTATTGTTCTAAAGCTTATGGAAGAAGGAAAACTGGCTTATACATTATATGTTTCACTATCATCAATAATATAACTATATACCATAAGCGTGCATATGATGATATTTTAATTCGACATCTACTCGTACAACCGCATAAACGCTAGATTTAATATAACTAAAGCAGCATTAGAATACGACGATTTGTTTGACATAGATATTGCCTGCAAATGTACAAATGGGACAAAATTTGATTCTTCCGTAATGATATTATTCAAGTGACAATGAGTAATTATAGTGAATATTTATAAGATTAAGGTATTGACATTCAAGATGCATTTACTGCGCGTCATTTTTTATCCTCTGTACGTAATATTTTAGGAAACAATTTGTCATGTCATCTTTACTCGTGCTGCTGTATTTATGCTTTAAGTATTTGTACAATAATTACACGCTCTATGATATTATAGAAAACCAATTTTGTTTACCTTCGGTTATACCTGTCATAAGAGGGGTGATGTCTAATTCGTTGTAATGTATAATTATTTATATATCTTCAAACTGCTGATATTTTAGTAAGCAAGATGAAAAGTCATAAACAAGAGAGAGTGCAAAGCATTCTTGCAGTTGGTTGTTTGCATTGGAGGGTTAACTTCACCTACAAAGGAAGAAGAAAGCTTTACAAACCTATCAAATTTTAATTTTATTGAGTCTTCATATTTAATTAATAGAGTCATTGACGTGTCTAATTTGCGTCGAACGATCGTTTACACGTTTTGTATAGTTAGTAATGAAAAGCATTCATATTCAAGTGCTGCTTTTACTCGAGAGTATTTTGTAGTTCCGTCGTAAAACAAAAAGTGGAAAAAGACTTATAACGTCACTTCCATATACGATACATCCTCTACTCTAGTTCACAAAGTTTGAAAAAATTGTCACTCTTGAACAAAAGCACAATGAGCAGTCATGTTGAGAGTGAACCAGGAGAAAGTAAGTTTACAACTAACGAATTTTCAAGGTCTACAACCAATGCGACCGCGCTTCCTGATCCGTTAAACAATAGTATGTCAAAACCCAACTGCTCACTTACTGTACCTGAGTCAGTTGCTATAAAATGCCATCGATGCAGATTCCGCGTACGATCTGTTTCAAGTGGAATAAGTTCATCCGAGGAGGAAGACGGAGAAAGTAGAACAGAACACGATTTGATTGTTCAGCAAAGAGAAAGTTGTAACGAACCCTGTAATTGCCAGGAAAATGAAATTCAACCCAACCATGACGGATGTAGTGAAGGTTTTTGTCTGTTAGAAATTTTAGATGAAGATGACAGGGAAATTCGCCGTCTTACTAGGTATATATAACAGCGTATCGTCGAATCTAATGCAATAAATAATCGCAGACTTTACAGTTATAAAAATGCTTTTATGATTATATGATATACTTTATGAATTATATATTAAAATTTATTCAGTTAGCCATAAAATATGGAGAGAAAAAAGTAAAAATTTACTTTCAAATATTCTTGGAGAAAGTTCTGTGGTATATTTCATGCTTGTGGGAATATTTTTCAATTTCGAAGTAGTAAGATGAGGATCCAGTTTTAGCATTCATTCATTCATTCAACCGTAAACCGCAGAACTGCAACTTTAGAATGCGAAAGGTGAAAGCTAACATCAACACAGAACATTGTTTAGATGTCAGTGATTTAGAACTAAATATTTGAGAAAATGGGGTTACTAGAGAAAGCACTCAACTATTCTATTAAAATATTTTATAATATTGACCTTGAGTAACACGTTTAGGATTGAAAGCTTATATTTGTTTTTAAAAATTTCAAGATTTAAAGTAGAAAGATTATTTAAAAAGTATGCGACTGAACAGAAATTTTAAACCTCATTTTACGACTATCTACGTTTCCCAAATATAATAGAAATGTATAAGCCATTCTCCTTAAAATGTTTCTCCATTTGCATTTATTTGTACTTTGCTAGAATTTGAACAGCGTTATCGGTGACTTGTCTTGTCATACGGCAACAACAAACTGCCATACATTGAGAACTCACCATTAACAAGCCAATAATTTGTTTGATAACAAGTCATCCCTTTCTTTTCCAAAAATCGGAAATTAAAGCTGTCTCGCACAGAATTTAGTTATTTATTGAAAAATTGGGAATGAATATTCATGTAAAATCTCTATCATGCATATACTGTACAATATGTAGTACATTTTTGAAGCATCTATATGTTCATATTTAAGGTGAAACCTAAAGGCATACCTCAGTTTTAACGGTAAACCTAACGGCAAATATTGTATATATTCGCAGTTTTACTTCTGCCTGTACTATACGCGGCATCCGTATACGTATAACTACAATTTGCAGTATATAGCATAGTGTACTAGTCTATATTTTTTTGCGTATTTATTTATGTGGAAGGTAGTTGTCAGTGTCAGAAAGCTGACAAAGATAAATCGACTCGGTTAAATGTCATGCCGTCAACAGGACTCACGACGACACAAACCGTCAAGCATATCAGAATGCATTGTAACCTGCATTCGAAAACCAACCATTACATCCAATGTAACAGTTTACAAATTGTATATATATTTTATACCGCCAACTATACTACTATACTACTTTACTGCTGTGTGTTTACAGAAAGACTATTGCTGGATTTTATAAGTTAACGAAAACAAATCTTTAACAACAATCTACTTTTTAATGATGTTGTTTTAACAGATACGCCAATGGAACAATCAAACTTCGGAATCCAAACATTAATTACATGTAAGTGCCATGCCCTTTTACCCTTGCACACTCTAAGTGTGTACAAACAGAACTATACTTATTGAATTGGTTACCTTGACAATAAAAGCTTCACTTTTACACATTTTTCAACAGGGACCAAGATATTCTGTACCATCTGGCACTTGGAAGTGAGTCCCATGACCTGGTTGAGATGTTCCATGATGTTAAGGTAATGCATTATTTCTGGTTACGTACCGTTTTTCTACAATATGCTAGGAAAGTTTTTGTTTTCTTTTTGGATTCCGATTGCACACCACACCAATTTCAGAAAGATGTGGTTGTGCAATAGTATTGGAATGATGACGGTGTTTACTATGTATGCATGTATGTTTAGAAAGTGGCAAGAGGACTAGTATCCTAAAATATATAGATACAACAACGTAATTTTTATCGAAAGTAGAATGTTGAAACACCCCACTTTACACATTGCTTTTGCACTATCAATTTTTGGCAGCCTAATCTTCATTTTCATCTTTTCTCATTCATGCCATGGAAGTGTATATACGCTGCGCTGCCTGCTATACTTCAGATGTTTGAGCACTTTTTGCTTTCCATTCTCGCGTCACGACTACTTTATATGTCACTTTATGTACTTTAGTTGGAGCAGAAAAACAAAGACAGAAAACTACTTTCCTACTACCCCTGACGTACTTTTGCTTACTTTCTCTTCACTCATCAATGGTCTTTTCTATGGCATGGACTTGCTCGACTTCATTTGATAGCTCTAACTGTATGGCTAATTCTTATTAATGATTTCACAAATACATACTTGGTTTGGCAATCTGTCAAGATTGAGAGCAAACTTTCCAACCTACCATTTAAACCTCAATCAATTCAAGCTAAGAAACAATGGATAAAGATGGATTGTGATTTGTGTAATGAAGTAAATTGACGAACATTGTATGGATTATATGTGTGTATTTTGAAGTTTCGAGTAATGTTGACAAAATTGTATATCTTTTCATAATTGTTATAAATATAAAGTGTAGGTTGGTTCTAATGTCATCAGTAAGTCACTATCTAACCCGAACCAAACTCTACATTAACTAACTGATCGTCTAGTTTGCTTACATTCAAATTGTGTACTATGCGGACTGCTCTTTTTATTTTAATATATTAGCCGATATAATTCTATAAACCTTGGAAAATGTAGAGATGTGTGTAATCCTTCTTGTCATTCTAATAGAAGTGTATCGACTTGACTTTATTGTTACATAGGCTTTTAGTAAGTTTCAACATGTTTAAAAAACATGTAATACTTTTTATTATAAAGAACTTTTAGAAAGCTTTCATTGTGCCGCCTGTTGTACACTGTAAACCTCTTTTTATCTAAAAGATTTAGGGAAGTTTGATTTGAGGATTACTTGTTAATGTCTGGACTAAACAGTTTTGCTACATTTACTCTTTGGTTCCTATTATATAAAATCATTTTTATGACACATACCACAGTGAACAGATAGTTTAAATGTGGAGTATTCGACAAACAAAGCACTTTGTTTTCATTCAAACTCCTCTTATTTAACTATAGACTTATGAAAAGAAGAAAAAACATGCTAATCGTCTTAAAATCATCTTTTCCAAAGGGTTTATCGAGATAAAATATATGGTAGGGCTTTTGTATTATCTACTTCAGTTGCAATGAAATCATTAAAAATGACGAAGAAACAAGCCCTTAAGCCTCTGTCTCATGTACACGTACCAGTAAATCGGCAAATCTAAAAAGTAAGCCGCGGAATAAATGCCCATGTGTTTTATATCTCATGTGAAAGGTAATTATTCTCACTGCTTTGATAGGAATGACAAAAAGAAAAAAGATTTCACGTTACACAAAGATGAAAATGGAAAACACAAGTTGTAGTTTCCTAAAGAATTGACAGGATAGATAGAAAAGTTTTCCAAAGTTTTAAGTTTTTAGGATTAAACCTTATGGAATGTAAAATTATTTTATGCAGCTTAGCCTTAGCTGCTGCCTGTCAGATGAACAAATTTAATGCTCAGATTTTTCCAGAAGAGTATTAAGGCACTTATTAGTAAAACGTACCTACTTACACATTTATATTCAGCGTATAACAGCCACCTACAGCAAATTCAGCACATTTATTTCAGTTATCCAGTGTGAGCTAAAAAGTACTCTAGTGCTTTCACGTGTATAAAGATTCCAAATATTTTGCTGGCATATATAAGTAATTAAGTATAAACGTGGTTGTGATATTGCCATTACTCAAGGAAAGTACATTCTGCATCGTTTTAATGTAGTAATGCATATTATTATGATTTCAGACTTAAAATAACAGTTCCTTTTATCTACAAAAATCAGGTCTATTATATAACATGTTTCATGGGCACAAGTTGCAAGTCCCCTAAACCCAGAAAGATTTGCTTCCCTACCTATGTACTATGTAATGCCACCAGGCCAGAAGCGTGAAACCCAGAAGCTCTGGGCCAGAACTGCTTGCAGTGATAGTCGTTGAGTTGATGTGAGTTACAATATTACCGTAACACAGATCGTTTATCCCGTGAAATGACTTGGACAGCCATTTTTATCTGCCAAAAACTATGATGGGCTTTGTTTTATTCTGCATTCCTTATTCATCATAAAACGTACATTGTAATATTCATTATGTATAATGCGCAAAACGTTACTGCCGCCTTTCTACAAATGGCAAAGCGGATTTAGTGTGGCATGATTTTCCCTTTGAAAATTTATGGCATTTTACAACATGCTTTGTTCGTACCTTTACTATCGCGTTCTACTCGTTTGGTTTACTGACGAGAAAATCATTAAAAGAGGGAGTCAAATAAGGTAATCAAAACGAAGCAGGCATAAGCCGACTGAGTGGGGTGTCGTTAATAAATAGAGAGAAAAAGGAGATTCCAACAGATGTTATCATTTTTTGCAAGGACAGAGTAATAATAAAAGGCGTGGTGATGTTTTTCTTTATACTTTGCAAACTGGCTTGGTTGATGGAAGTGTAATCTCAAAGAAATGTAAACAGCAGTTCCTTATCCCTTATCCGGCATGGATTAGAAACGTAATGATTCCGGAAAATTGCCATTATTATACAAAAAAGACCAATAAAAGGAGTGTACTTTTATGCTTAAATTAATGTTGAAACGTTATATATAACAAAAGCAAGTTTTTGACTGACTTTGAGGGAAAACTTGGTAGACATTCGTAAAAAATGTCAAAGAAAGATCATGAAAGCTAGATTATACACTATAATTTATATGCACTAATGACTTTGCAAATAATATGTTTGTGATTTAAAACTGACGTTTCAGCGGTATTAAAAGCTGATTGTGAGGAACATGGCATTCGATTAATAATCAATTTTCCTTTAGGACCTTGTTTGTTTTTGTCAGACCTGACATGGATTGAACACTAAAATCACATCGTTTGTTATGATAAACAAAGGCGTGCATGAGGCTGAAGGTAGTACTTCAAAAAGCCTGCTCAAGACCAGGAAAGGGCTCATGTTGAATATATATTTCGTACGTTTGCTAGCTTAATTAGATTTGCCAACTTTTGGCAAACAGAAAATAGTTGTTCTTATCAAACTTTTTGGTCTTGTTCTTATTATAAAGTCTATAGGAAATCCAAGCTTCTCGTTGAACATGAAGGGAATGAATGATATGATGATAACTTATGAAAAGTGCAAACAGGTTTGCTCTGTGCAAACAGAAAGGAGGTGATTGTACACATGTATACTTCCGGATTTTTGCTTCTGTTGCATAAGGTTGAAGGTGATTTGGTGCTTTCTCTCAAATACAGTTTCCTTGTAACGTTCCACTTCGTTTACAATGTCGTTTTTCAGGGTTTTGTACGTCAGACTTGAATTTTAGTAGAGCCAGAGCCAATGTGGCATTTAGTGGTAAAAAGAAGTTGGGTACTGTATGTATTCTCTAAGTGAAATTATTTGAATCTGTACAGGATTTTGTCGAATTTTGGATGTGTCTCTGCTGATACAAGAGTTACACATATTTGATTATTTTGTTAAAACAAACATGATATTCCTTTTGTAAATGGATTCTAAAAAATACATGCATCAGTTTATGGGTTAATGTTGCTATTGTTTAAGATCTATAATCCCAAATATCCAACATCCCAAGTCAGTCTTAAATGTGCAAATAAAAATTAGAAAAAACTCTATACTCTTCTATTCCCTCAAGCAATTTAATTTCGCTTACTGTAGAAAATGATCTCACATGTTCTCCAAAGGTTAAAAGTAAAGTAGAGTATTCATATCCGTTCTTGTGAATATAAATGTCTGTGCTTTTGATTTTTCTCCTTATGGTTTGGTTTGCTCATTGAACCTTTCAAAATCGTATTGTAGAAAGCAAAATTATTCTTTCAATGTTGCTGTCAACGTCATAAAATGCCCTAGGTATAAAATTGCTTTGATCTTACTTCCATTTGTTTTCTTCATTTGAAACACTGTCCTGTTGTAGTATGTGTCGCCTTAAATCGAAACGTCTGAACTATCATCTAACGCCGTTCCCAAATGGAGAAAGCATCAAGCTATGAAATTGCTCTACGATTTTTTCTACGGTATATTTCATATGAAGCACATGTGCAGTTATTATCGCTTTGGGAGCTTCAATATATTATGTACCCGGACTTACGTCGAAGGCTGCACAATAATCATAATATTGCATGTGTATCTTTTCCTACTACTTTAGATTGTCGTTAGTTAGCCATTTCGAGACAAGCACAAAGTTATTGCTGTTAGGGGTAGTAATTTTGGTGTGAAAGATGTTTTCACGTTATATAATGCCATTGATATGAACAGTAGAAACTGACGACGACCAAACAACAACTGCCTGTTTTTAGTCACAACCTTAACCCTTATAAAAAGGAAAACAACTAAACCAAGCTTTTTATTGGTAGTAAGACACATCGTATCACCGTAAAACTGTACTACGAGTATAACATGTATTTCAGGAGCTAAACATAAAGAGCTTCTCTTGCAAGGCTGGTTGGAAGGTTGCCAAAAGTATAAGAGTGGCCCTTTTTCCTGGACTTGGATTTTCCTTGCAGAACTGTTCGGGAGATAAAGCTGTATCGTATGTGAAATAAGCTGAACTTCAAGTGTGCTGGAGTTGGTGGTAGGTATAAAGTAACAAGCAGTCCCGTCCCTATTCTTTCGTTCACCTACTTTAGCAGAGGCCTTAGTAGTCTCCCGGATTGAAGATATAGGGTTTTCTTGTTAGCAGGGCATCATGTGACTATACGTTCGTATATCTTCTGGAGCAGGCATTTCACGTTCTCGACTTTACATGTGCATCCAGTTCCCTTGTTTTTTATGTTTCTTCATGCTGGAGTGCAAATGCTAGTTGGGTAGGTACTAGAAGGAAACTTTCTCCAAGCTATTTTTTTCATATGAAGCCAAGGCAGGGCTCCAGCAAGCAACAACAAAAAGTTTCCATTTTCTTTCCTTTTTCCTTGGTCATGTATACTATGGCCACAGGAACTTGTTCCGAGAAAAGGAAAAAAGGAAGCTGGAAAACGTAGGAGAAAGTAGAAAGCGAAGAAGAAAAGAATAATAGACAGGTTCGTCTTCGTCGCCGTTTTGCCTGGCTCTGCTTGAAAGCAATAACCAGACCAGCCACCATGAAGCAGTAGTAGTAGCAATATCACAATGAAACGACGACGTCCTCCTATTCACTTTTGTAGTAATGCTGAATGCTCTGGTG
This sequence comes from Entomobrya proxima, assembly GCA_029691765.1. Classification (NCBI taxonomy): domain Eukaryota; kingdom Metazoa; phylum Arthropoda; class Collembola; order Entomobryomorpha; family Entomobryidae; genus Entomobrya; species Entomobrya proxima. The sequence goes on from CM056172.1 coordinate 12,929,564, forward strand.
ACGCTGACTTTCCTTTTCTTTTGGTTTTTCTTGCCCCAAAAACGGAACTATTAGGGCTATCGTATACACCACTGCTGTGCATTTTCAGCATTCAATCAATGTACGGTAGAACTCCAGTTGGCTGTTATATTGCTTTATGCAATTCAGGCAATCATGATGACAAAACTTGTTGAGAAAGTGGAATTTGGAAGGAAAAGTGCCTGTGTATATGTACATTCTCTTGTGTAAAACGCTTACTTTTTTAACAGTGTTTATATTTCATATTCAGGACAAACTCTAACTCAATTTTGCCTATACTCACATTTACCGATAATGGTTATTGTATATTTATAAAATGTATTATGAAAGTATGGCACTGTAAATATATTGGGCATGCACATGCATACATAATGCCACTATCTTCCACTTCTGCTTTCTTTTGTCATTCGCTTCATGCCTCTACTTTCTACTAACAAATACTACGGGCTTTGTTGATGGACCATCTCTCTGTGCTTACTGTATAGTTGTAACTGGGTCAATGGTTCATACAAAATGTGCAAAGTAGAAACTATGGGGTATTTTGAGGTTACACGGGCATTTATATTCAGACCTAACCTGCTTGGCTTGTTTCCTATACGTACACACACAGGTAATGCATATATTTCCAGGAAAAGTTCACCACACACAAGCCTAATGCAATAATACCAACAAGAAAAACGCATTCGGAACTTATGTAGTTTGCTAAAAGTGTGTTTACTGATTGGAACAAATCTAAAAACCAATGCCAATATTGCAAAAGGAAACGGAGGTTATGTAATTTTCTTTACTGGCTGCTTTCTGACTGACTTGGTAAAAAACCAATATTATACGATGTACGACGAATTCTCTGACTTTTGACCGATACACACATAAGTGATGATAGCTATGTGTACTAGCCTAAAGATGAAAGAGTAATGTTGATTTTGGAAGGGAGTATATAAAACTCTAAGGGGCTACTTGGCATCCTCGCCGCCTCATCAAGAAAATGATAATGAAAACGAAACTTATTTGTCCTTGTCGCGATAAAGACAACATAAAGTTGTATTCTCTCACTTGTGGCAAGAATGAAAAGACAGTAAGACATTTTGATGAACATGCCTATCTAAATTACATGGTAAAAGTTCTGACTCCTGCTCTTGATACACCATGCAAGTAAAGGAACGCAAATGAAAGTAGTTAAGTCAACTTTCCCTTTACACCTCAAAAGTATTGTGAAAGTTTGCAATTTTCTCCAAACTGCTTACATCAGCCAACTATATAAAATTTTACGATACAATGACTTTCTCCAAATTATTAATATAACTTTATTTTTACTACAAAGAAAGAGCAATAGAAAAAATCGTATTCAGTAACAATGAAAAAGAGAACGGTTTCAATTATACTGATTGCTCTCATTGTGATTCCACAATGATAATATAGTAATATTGTAAGACTGCAGATAAATTTATCGACAAGTTTTTCCTTCCACATACATAAATACATCTTTAGTCAAGTGATAGCACCAGAATCTCGCGTTGGTTGAGAAACTATATCGGATTTCCTGTCCGTTAAAATATTGAGAATGAATAATGATGATAGGAGAATGCCTGATTGAAGTATGCGGTTGAGCACTTATTTTTCCAGATTCTTTCCGGATAATGTATGCGTGAACATGCACCCAAGCATATAAAAATTCAGCAATTCATGCTAATGGCAGGAAAGTTTTTAAAACGAAAAATGGCAAGGGTAAAAGCTCTCAGCGAATTCAAAGTTGAGTTAGCTTGGCAGGAGCAAAGTAGTGAAATAGATTTATTATGATCATCAATTGCATTATGAAAATTAAGCAGCGATGCATGCAAACCTGGTAAATGGGCTTCTGTCATCCCTCATTATGTTGGTTAATGTAAAGGTGTATAGACTTTTACTCGCCTTCGTTTATCCACACAACAAATATTGCATGCTGATGAAGGTACACAATACATGCAAAAACTATAAATTCAAAACTATTACTAATGATAGTGCACTCTGTCGGATATATAGTGCAGGAATAGAACCAATTTGAATGTAAAAACTCACAACAAGATTAATGATGCATGCAAAATGCTAGAAAAGTATTTCATCTATACACTTTCTCAGATTTGGGTATATTTCTTTTGGTGTATCTAATGTTCTTCCAGAAACAATGTCATCATTCCAACCCAACATCATCACTCGTCACCGCTACCCCAAATAATTCTCTTTGCTATTTCATTTTTTCAGTTTGTCTGCATTGGAGGAACTCCTAAGAGAATGGAGGAATTCGCCTACTTTATAATGAACGAGATTGGGTATAAAATACCAGCAGGAACACAACTTTTGGATATAAGTCAGTACTCCTATCGTTACTCCATGTACAAGACAGGCCCAGTTTTATCCATCAGTGTAAGTTTGTTTTTTCCGTTCCATTTATGTTGTTGTTGGTTGAGAGAGAAAGCGGCAAAAATTGTACATATTAGAAGTGCAGCATTCGTTTTTTATTGGAATTATGTGGAAATTTCTGTACACGACACAATGCTATCCGTTTTTTGTCTATTGTTTATGTCTTTCCGTGTAACGTTCCTCTCTCTTTCACTTTTGACGTTTTTTCCCTCTGTTGAAAGAAACGATGAAAGGCAGGGTAAATGTAGGCCAGTGGAAAAGCCTTATCCTGTATCCATTTTCCTATATCAAGCTTTCACCCGACAACAAGACTTTCGCAGCTTTGTAGTTTTCTTTTTCTGGTTCAACGCTACTATAATAGTATACCAATGAAATGCAAAATGTGGTTACTTTGATCACATTTTCTGTGTGGTTCATAATCTGGTATTTTCATTTTTGTTAGCATTCCTTTGTACGACAAAATGTATGCCGCCTTCGTATAACATCTTTTATGTACGATCTTCTGGTGAAAGTCAATTCTGTGCGGGAATAAATTGTCTAAGAAATATCCTTGATTTTCATGTTTTGTATCCATTTGGTATACAAATATTTCAGCATGGAATGGGCATCCCTTCCGTGAGTATCCTTCTTCACGAAGTAATCAAGTTGATGTACCACGCCAGGGTGAGCGATCCCATATTCTTTCGTATTGGCACTTGTGGTGGAATCGGGATTGATGGCGGAAATGTGATCATTACTGAAGAGGCTCTTAATGCAGATCTTAAGTCCTATCAAGAATTGGTAAGTCCTTACATAGAAGCGAACCAAACTAATTCCAAATGGCTATACTGTAGACAAAGTACTTTTGATGGAGAAGTTGCTCATGTGCCCATTTTCCTTCACAAACCCACTTGTACCTTTACCGACCAATTTCAATCGCCACTTCATGTCCGGAGGACCATCACTAGAACTCTATTATAAATTATTCACAGAACTGTGGAAAGCCTATTTCACAATTCCATTTCCACGTACTTTATCACAGCTACATGAGCTAAATTCGTTTAAAACCTGAGTTTGCTATTTTTACTAAATGAAATGGAGAATTGTTTGCTTTCACTGCTTGAGCTTGTTTGCCCTTCCGTAATAGGAAAAGCACATATATGTGTTTCTTCAGAAAAGTGAAAATATAATTGAATTTTCTCCAAGAATGATTCTTGAGGACAAGTTTCCAGTGCCGAAGGATAATGCTGTGACGTGAAAGAAGCTAAATTCAATTGTATTATTTGCTCATAGTTGTATTCCTAGATACTCTAGGCTAGAGTTGTATTTATTCTCTTTTAATGTACATGTAACATGTCTTGATGAAGATGTGTATTCACCATCCCTTTCTCCTATGAAATGTAATATAATTTGTATGCAGACCGTTCTCGGGAAGAAAGTACGACGGCCAAGTAAACTGGATAAACGACTTTGCGATGAGCTACTTACCATTGCAAGGAGTGGTGACGAGCCGTACGACACTGTTTTGGGCAAAACGTTGTGTACAGATGATTTTTATGAAGGTCAGTTCCTTTTATTTGCTCTCTCATCAAAGAGAAAATGTAAAATCTGTGGTACAAAAAGATTGCCGCACAAGCAAGAAGCATTAAAAATTCAACATAAACTTTGTTGCGCACGATGAAGGCTTCCATACAGCAGCGTGGTTTTTGGAGAACACGTGAATGTAATGATGACATTATTTGATATAACAAGGAAAGTAAAAACAATAAACTAGGTCAAGCAGCTTTCCTCACTACTTGCGCCAAGTAAATTATTATGGAAAAACTTGTAAGCAAAATGTATGGCATCAGATAGACCGTTTGTCGTAAATTCTAAAACCACTCTTAAAGCCCACTGGAATAGTCAATGGGTATGCCCTCCTTTTTGTGTGTTTACTTACCACTTATATATAATTTATAAGTCACTTTCTATAAGTGAAAAGTTACTTTTACTGTCTTCCGGTTCAATCTTTATTGGTTTCGAAACTACTTAAAAGTAAAATGAATGGAACCTTTGTGTGATGTTTACAGTTTTTTATGAGCCGTAACGGAAAAAAAGAGGCAATAATAGAGACATGAATGTTTGGATTTAATTTTAAAGCATAAACTCCATAGGAAGCGTTTCAAAAGCAAAACTCTCATATTTTGTTGAAAAGTTATTTCTTTCTTTCATACTTTTTTTTCTTAGGGCAAGGACGATTGGACGGCGCATTTTGCGAGGTTAGTAAGCAGTATTTTTTATCACTATAAAGAGGTGTTAGGCATGAATTCTTTTACAAAGATGAAAGAGCACCTGTATGTTTTCCTAGTTTACGGAGAAGGAGAAAATGTCGTACATTCACCATCTTCAAAGAAGCGGAGTAACAAATATTGAAATGGAATCCTTGGCATTTGCTGCTCTAACACATCATGCTGGGATTCGGGCTGCTGTTGTGTGTGTTTCTTTACTCGATCGCATGAAAGGAGATCAGGTCAGTAGAAATTGTCAGCTTTTATTAAAATATAGATATGTAAAGCTTCTCACGTCAGTCCAAAAAGAATCAAATTATTTGAAAACCATTTGATCATAACATTTGCAAAGTCATGAATTTTTCAAATGCTCAAGAAAGTGTCTTATGTGACGCAAGCTGCATAATGTATAACTGCTAAAACCACAAAGAATAATCCATTTGCTTTATCACTTTCTCCCAAAACTGTGCATTATATAGGTGTTGGCCCAAAAGGAAGTGCTAAATGAGTGGCAACGTCGGCCTCAAAAATTGGTAGCTCGATATATTAAGCAAGAGCTCGGTCTAATTCCAGTGCAACCCAGGATCCCTGAGCTCAGCTCACCTTGTCAGTGTCCACACACAGCAGTCATGCCTATGAAATCCCCTCGAAGGATACATATGGTACAACAGGAGTCCCAAAGTTACGACTAAAAGTTTTCCGCACAATTGTATCATCTCTTCAACGTCGTCAACGTGCAAGGTTAAAGTCATATGATTATGCATTAAAATATATTATCAACGTACGAAACAAAATGTGTGATTTTCTGGTCGTATGAATAGGGTAAAAAGTTTTCTCTTATCGGTACAACCTTTCTCTAATGTCAACTTTACGATGGGAGTAGAGTGTAAATGAGGAGTTAAAGCAAAATGAATACTGGGACTGTGTTAAGTTTTAAATAGGAATTTAACATTAGCAGGAAAGTTTGGTTGTTTCTCTTCCGGTTTTTCCCTGGACTACTCATCGTGTACTATTATGTGGTGTAAATGGTTAGTCTTTTCCCATGTTATTGAAAGGGAGAGATGAAGATGTTGTTGTTGTTGTTGATTGGGGGTAGGGTTATATTGTTAGGTAAGTATTTATACAGGTAAAGGTGGGGAGGTGTGTGGATATAATATGTACGCGTATATTGTTATGCTTAGCATTGCATTTAGGTATGCTACCCATGTTTTAATTAGGTGTGCCTCCCCTTTTAGTATATTGTCCAGACTATTTATGCCTAATTAATTTGTAGGACCACTTGACCCATTGTGTGATTGAAGTTTATATTGCATGCAACAGTACATAATTGATTACTCCCATTAATCCCTTATTGTCATTGCCAAATATGGATAAAAGTCAAAGGTCACGCTACTCGCTACTACTCCTTTATTCCATTATTATACGCATTTCCGCATTACTCATTTTCATAAAATGTTGGCACAGGTCATGATTTGAAATGGAAAATGGAACAACACGTGTGTTTGTTTGTCTGCTCTCATTTTCAGTTTTGTTTGAGGTAGTTTTGGGAAACATTTCTGGCAGCGCTCCAGCAGCAGAGTACGAGTGACGAAATGAAACAAAAAAATGACATGTGGCATGATGTACCTAACGCATACTCATATTCTTTTCTTTACACTCATCACATCATTTTGGTATTTCTTCTTTATCCCATTTTCTCGTTGTTGTTGTGAAATGCAAAATAATTTTTCATGAATCTTCATCACACACTTACCATAATTTTCAACTGGTTAAAAATATTTCTTCTTTATCCCATTTTCTCGTTGTTGTTGTTGTTATGAAATGCATTCATCATTTTTCATGAATCTTCATCTCACTCACTACCGTTCAATTCTTTTCTTTGACTCATCACATTCTTTTGTGAGCAACTTTTGGTGTGCCGGTTTAAGCAAAATCCATTTTTTTCGTCGCTGTTGTAAAATTAATTCATCTTTTTTCATGAATCTTCATCTCACACTTACCTCCACTCGATTTCTTTGAATTTTATGGAAAATGTTTCAAAAACTTACATGCACCAAAACTAAATTTGTAACTTTTATGCACACTATCAACTTACACAGTTGCATTTATTGGTTATTCTTGCTATGATCCAAAGTTTAAATGTAAACTCAGTGGCTCTTGATCATTTCACGTTATAAATTGAAGTACAAGTAAAATCACAAAACAAAAAATGACATGTGGCAAGTACCAAAAACATTTCCGTTTTCCCTTTCTTTACTTCATTTTCTCGTTATTGTTGTTTTGAAATTCAAAATGATTTAAATGAATCTTCATCACAAGAATACCTCCACTTTTTCTTTCGGTTTTTTAAATTTTTTTTGAACCAAGTTGAATGTTTATGAATGTCATGCCCATTTGGTTTACCTCCACAGTTACAAAATTCCGTTTTCCCTTTCTTTACTTCATTTTCTCGTTATTGTTGTTTTGAAATTCAAAATGATTTAAATGAATCTTCATCACAAGAATACTTCCACTTTTTTCTTTGGTTTAGTTTCAAGTTTCTATAGTTTACATGTACTAAATTCAATGAGTATGACTGTGTTGCGCATTAGTGTCTACCTCCACAGTTACATTTACTGATTATATGATCAAACGTTTAAATGCAAATTCAGTTGAGCATGATAATTTTACATTTATAGTTGAGTAAAAAAATCAAGAACGTCTCTCGTATGAAACTACAACCACATGTGTTGGTAATGAGGTTAGGTGAATGGTGAAATGCATTCATTACTTTTCATGAGTCTTCATCACACGCTTGCCTTTACACTTTCTTTTGGCTATTATGAGAAATATTGTTTCAATAATTTACATGCACCAACGTTAGTGGTGGTGGTGGTTGATGTTACTTCAGTTGGTTTTGATAGTTTTACGTTTGAAATCGACAACAACCGAGCCCATTCCTAGTACAAAAAGAGGACCACATGAGTTGGTATCAGGTTTCTACCCGAGAATCGAATATCACCCACACATCGAGCACTTTTTTACCTATAAAATGCTAATAAATTTTGAATACGGGTTGTAAAATGAAACGTAATGTGCCAAACGCATCTCTCGCTGCTTAAGAAGAGGAGCTTATTAAAATCTCGTCATTCTTCCGTCAGCGTTTTATCGAACAACAACTTTCTAAATCGTTCGTCCAGCGTCAGTGAAGTTAAAAACTCAAAGTAAACAAACATTTTTTCGTTATCATCATCTAATATCTAACGCTTTCAAACTTCAACTGTAAAATTTCTAATTATTAATTGTACTTTGTCTACGTTTAAACTAAGTTTGGAATTCGTAACATGTTTGTGTTAATACAATAACACAGTAAAAATGCCAACTTGAACACTTTATGGCTTTCTATGTGTAAATTATTGTGCGTTCTTTGTTAATACTGTGACTTTGTTAAAACTCGAATCTGTACATTTTTGACAAAATGCTGCTGAAATGTGACTGAACTGAAAATTGAAAATTAAACTTACTTAACACTGTCATCACAAAACAGTTTCCTCAGCAAACTTTAGTAAATATTTGTGCAACTTTTTCAAAAACATTAGAAATTAGCTAGAAACTGGTTCACGTGCTTAAAGTTTCTTCAAGTATCCAAGAAAATGGAAAATAATCAATCGAGTGCGTTTGACGGGGATGAAGAGAATGAAACAAAGGAGCACACAACGGACGTGGTTGACAGTTTGGCCAACCTTGAGAAACCAAACCGGATTGAGTTTCATCAATTTTTTTCCTCTCCGGGGACCATAAATATCTCATATGATAAATTCGTAAAGCGATTCACGGATGGCAAAGAGGATAATATTTATATTGCCATCCTAAACTATTTTGGCAATCCCTCGACGTTTCGCTTCTCCAGTGACCTACTCCCGGAGTTTATTCAAAAAGCTAGCAAGGTCATTAGCACTAAAGAGGATATGCAGGGACAATGGTTCATGTCCAACCGTAAGAACCATGCAAAAGCTGCTGATTTCAAAAAAGACAACTGGTGGCAACATTGTAACACAGTTCACATTTCCAGTTTTGAGCTGCGCCCATATATCTCAGCCAAAGGAAACTTTGAGTGCAGAATTCGGCAGCAATTGCCAACTGATTGCCATCGAACATTTGTAACCGAAGACGGCTCGCAAAGGATCTGGACCGGACCAACTGGGAAACTTACTCTTCAAAATTTGATTGATCTAAAGGAAGCATGCGAAGTTCTGATTAATTGTTCAGCCGAATTGGAGTAGTAATCAGCAAAGCATCACGAGTGACAATTGAATTTGGCAACTTTTTAAATTTTCTTATTGTATTATTTTCACTTTGTCAATTTGAACTGTAGATTTACTTTAACTGTTTTCAAGAATTCGTAATGTGGAGTAGAGGATAGAAGGTATTTCATATAAGTATGTTTAAAATTGTTTCATCATTACAACATCGAAATGATTTCTAAAAGGTTGTTTTATAAAAAAATTCAGTGTTTCCAAAATTTCAATTGTAAATTTGTGTTCAAAACTTTTTCAATAAAAACCAAAAAAACAAAAAGTCTACATGTACAAACTTTTCAAGTAAGATGAGAAAAAAATTTAACCATTCTATGTTGGAGATTAAGTTTCTTATTGTATTATATTCACTTTGTCAATTTGAACTGTAGATTTACTTTAACTGTTTTCAGAATCCGTAATGTTGAGCATAGTGTAAAAGGTATTTCATATTATTATGTTTAAATTTGTTTCATCATTACAAAATCGAAATGATTTATAAACGTTTATTTTATAAAAAAATTTCCGTGTTTCCAAAGTTTCAATTGTAAATTTATGTTCAAAACTTTTTAATAAAAACCAAAAAACAAAAAATCCTGCTTTTGTACCAAAATCTTGACGCCTTTTATAAAATTGTGTTACATTTTAGCAAAAAACGAAACAGACAGGTGCTTTTTGTATCGTCGGATGGGTAATTTGCACAGAAAAACGCACGCTAAGAGTTGCATAGTAACTACAAATAGTCTTATGACAAAATAGCATAAAAATGTATTGCAAAAAGCGTTTATTTTGTAAAAAGATGCCGTTTTTGCATAAAAAGTGCTGGTGAAAGGCTTAAAACGACTCAGAAAGGCCATGAAAGTTAATGACAATCACGAAAAGAGATGGTACAAGTTTCAAAACGCTTCATAAAGGTCCATGAAAGCCAAAAAAGTGTTTAAATTATAAAAAATTTGAGAAAATTTTATGCATCATCCTAGGATTTAAATAGAATCTGGTAGCAAAAGATGCAATCCAGGAAACATAATTAATAGAAATAATGAATAATAAAAGTTTGTCATGCATGTCATGGAAAAACGGAACATTTTAGTTAGTTTGAAATGTTGCAATGAATGATGCATACTTGAAAGTGTGTTCACTCCATATTTCCCCCCTTCATTCAAAAAATCTTCCTGTCCATGTTTGTTATCGCTTCAATGTTGCTGTTTCCCTGGTGCATGTAAGTTTTTGTTGCCTGGTGGTAATGATTAGGCGTGTAGGAGTGTACCATCCCAGTATGCGGGATACAAATTGTGCACCATGCGTGCTGTTTACCAAGAGATGAGATAGTTGTGTATGTGACGTGATGTTTACCAAGAAATGAGATAGTTGTGAATGTCTTATTGTGGAATTGACCACATGTCGATGAGCGGATTATGAAAAATAAATGACATCTGCATTTTGCATTCGGGTATTTTAAGTTGACATGTAAAATTTTATTTCAGATACATATTTATACACAAAAACATTTTCAAATACATTCGTATTACAACACAATTTCAAAATTTAACATGTTTTCTAACTACAATACAACAATGAGATAATCATTTGACTACAGTTAAAATTGAATACCATTCTGTAATTCGTAATCAAGATTTTTGGATTGGTACTGTTCTTATTTTTTCTGGCATCTCGACATTTTCGTGCAACTCGCCGTTTTCTCTAAGCAAATATAAAAATTTAAAATAAAACATTTTCTTATACACAACCTAAAATTAGTTTAAGGGTTTCGCAGTTTGCCCGTCTGCTCGTCAGTATAGTCTGGGTGGATAAATACCTGCAAACAAAATTTGTGTCGGTTACTCATCCATAATACTATAGACCCTCTAGTAGAGCCCCGGCTATTCCGGCTAACCTAGTTGTTTACAAAAAGGTTATTTACATATTTACACATTTACAATTTGACATGTTACAAAATTAACATACTTTACGTTTTATAAAAGAAATAATACTTTCACTTTTAACTTTTAACAAACTTTTAACACAAAATTACAACTTTTTCAGTAAATATACTCCTGATTCTTCATTTATCATTACACTATTTCTTATCCTAGCATAATTCTAGGTCCGTTCACGGTTGATTCATCCATCCTGGTTGAGTTGAATTGGTTGCAACTGACGCTGGATTGGCCTGTAGAGTCCACTTTTATATCCACTTTGACCCGTTTTGAGTCCTTTTCGTCTCGTTTGTCTTCATAAACTGTCTCTGACGGTCTCTTTTGGGGTGCAAACGTACTGGAAACGCACATGTTAAGCTGCAAATGTGCATTTTTTTGCTCGAAACTGGGATGATCGTAACCGTATGGCACACTTTCATTGTAGTTTAGCCATATTCTTCTCTTGTCGTTTGCCGTAAAGATTCTTTTTTGTCGTTTTTTCCGAGTAACTTGCTGGTTATTTGTCTCTGTGATCCAAAAAGTTTCCATTTCAGCTTCTCCACCCATGGCTGCACGCAGGTAAACGTCATGTGGTGTGTGTTTTCGGCGTGATCCTCCTTTTGGCACGTTCAAATCCTTCCCTTCACATGCGTTGCATGCAAGTGAATCCTGGGTTTTTGCACTTTTACACTCTTGGCACTGGTTTAAAATGCTGTAAAGCTTTGGTTTTACTCCTACAAACTGCAGTGTGTATGGAAATTCTATTTTCAAAAGGCCGGGTTCCTTAGCACGGCTATCATCGAAGAGCGAGTGGTCTCTTGGCAGCGTTGAAAAATCAAATATTTCTTTAATTTTTTGCAAATCTTGTAGAAATGTTTGGTTTGGATCGTGAATTTCACAAACCAAGTTGTCAGTTTCAGAGGCACATATGGTTATTCTGTCACGAAAAGTTGGTTTTAGGTAGTGGTATACCATTTCGTATAACTTTAGTTTTGCCAGATCGAGCACAACAAAGGAAACCAAAATGTTTTTGTTTAAAGTCATTTTATTTTTCTTTACACTGCATAATGTAACATCTGGCGAAATGACGCGAACATCAGAAAACGTGTGGCGTGATGTCACAACTTGTGCTCTTGGAAGGCTTGAGACGCATTCTACTCTCAAGTTGTTGTTAACTGATAGAAACTTGCCAAAAATCATATTTCCTATGTTTTTGGAAGTTTGAGAGTGAAAAGCATCTTTAGTTTTTTTTCTGATTTTCAAATTTTTCTCAACAAAGTCTTTGAGGTAAGTATCTTCGTTGAACACTATCACACGATGAATGTTTTTCACTAGCATTCCTTGGTGGAGAAAAAACTGCAAAAGTTTGTAGTAAATGAGTACTTCTTCTTTATCCTCTTGGGTTAACACAAGGGATGTTGCTCCGGGAAGGTTTTTTTCTACTGGATCAAGTTTCGTGAATCCAGATGTTCTTGCACTGAGACACTCTTTGGTTGCACAGAATGGAAAATCTTTGCTCCAGTCCTTAATTTGTTTTGGATATACGAGAGACACACAAAAGAGCCATCCTTTTCCTTCGCGTCCATTTAATTTGAGAATCTTGGTTGGAGTCCATTCATCCGGTTTCAAAAAACGGTAGTCGCTGCTCGGCAATGGTAAACGTAAACAGTCTTGGTAAAGACTATTGGCGTCCACGATTAATATTTCTACACGTTCACTATCGCGCACGTTCTTGTGTCCAAGGCGCTCCGTGTTTGCCGTGACGATTCTTTTGGAGAGGTGAGAGACGCCACCGCGAATATTATCCAGTATCAGTTTTACCATTTCGGGATCTGTTGGTATCTCAAACTTTTCGTTGGAACTAAAAGTTGCAAGCGAATACGCGTAGCTGGCAAGACTCACGTCATAAAGTGGTGTCAACATGTACTGGTTGAAGCACCACTCTCCAAATTCTTCAACAACAGCTGCAGTTTGGTATACTCTGCTCTTTAAATACACTAAGCAGTAATCTTTAAACTTGGCACACTTTAACATCACGTTCACAGCACTGCGATATTCGATCTCTCCCACATCTTTATCCGTGAGTATATCGTTGAACTCTTCCATCGGTGGCAAATGCTTTGCTTCGAGTTGATCAAATGTACGGAACCAAGTGTGGGGGAAGAACATTGGTTGATGCAAAATCTCTTCTTCAAGTTTGTTTAAGTATGGTTGAAACTTTTCAGTGTTTCCCGAGTCAACCAAACGTAAAACAAGATTTTGTAGTGACATATCCATAAATTTTTTACTGTCCACCAACCGTAGTGTTCGGTCAAAAGTGACGGCAATGAAATTTTCATTGCTTCTTGGCATAATTTCAATTCTTTTTGCATAACTGGTTTTCATTTTTTGTAACACCATATGTATTCCCAGTTTGCTTTGCGTGTGAGAAAACATTGGTACAAGTTTTCTTGTTTTAATCTTCAAATTATCTCTGTTGCAAACACACAACACGGGAAAATTTTCAATGTGATGAGAGTGGTGTCTTACTTTTGGGTTTTGTTCAGTGAAACGCTTAAAACAGTACACGCACTGACTTGTTTCTTCAAACTCTTTTGTTTGTTCCTCATCCATTTCGGGGATAGGAAGCTGTGATTCCTTTTCAAACATTTTCTTTTTTAGTTCAACGGCAACGGGAATCACTCGCTCCATGAAACGTTCAACAGCATTCTGTCCAATAAAAAAGTCTTCATCCATCAACTCTCCGTTGGGTCCCACTACACAAACGCCGTATCCCGCAACACTTGTTTCACACTTTTCATTTTGCATGTACAAAAAGTCACTATACATGCGGTACGGTGGTGGCAGACACTTGTGCCACTCTCTAAATTTGAATAGTTTATTTGTCTCTTTTGGCATATCCAGTCCGGTGTCATTCACTTGTTTACACTTTGCAATATGATCGTCCGAGTTGAATCCTTGGTGGCAAAATGGACAAAATACTTTTCGATGTGAGTTTTTGTCTCCTACACCAAAAAACTTTGATGCATCTTGAATAAGAATCACATGAGAGTTGGTTTCGTTTTCAAAGAGAAGCAGATTTACGTGTCTCTCCATTCCAAAATGTTTGTTGGTGGTCACAAAAGGGAAGACGGTATTATCTTCATCAGAGTACTTGTACACGTTGACACTTACACAGTTGTTTTCTTCCCACTCGCTCAAATCATTCAAGTCGCAATCACCAGTGTACCCATCAAAGTCTAGCCAGTTTTTTCTTTCCACTTTTTTCACTACTTTTGAGTACAGTTTTGGGTTTTCCATTTTGCGTTTGAGTAATTGGCCATGCCAAATCTTTTCATTTGTCAAATTATTTTCACTTTTGAATTCGTGTTTATAAAGCGCAGCAATAATACACAGGCGAAAACAGTCACTGTCACACTTTATGTTGAGTAATCCGTAGCGTCCACTCAGTCCTTTGGGTGTTTCAATGTATCCTTGCACAAGTGTTGGTCGATATATCGTGAAGCAAATGTCAAGTTGCATAATGTTTTGGATTTTGATTCCACTTCCCGTTTCTGTTAGGAGTGAAATGACATTGTTGATGTAGTGTGTGTTTGATACAATCACCTCATCGATAAAATTTTTGTTCATCAGCCTCGTGAAGCTGCTCTGAAAGTGCATTGGTCTTGAAACTCCAGTTTTTAGATTTAACGCAAAAACAGTAAATGTAAATTTCACTCGAACACCTTTGTATTCACTTACAAACTTTGTAAGCAAAAGAACAAGATCGTCGTACACTGATGCTACTGCATCTTCCACTTTAATGAGACCAGGCTCAAATTCAAAAGTCAGAGTTTTTATTGCTCCCTTGTTTGCTCGCTCCTTTTCGGTAAAAACAGTTTCCGACAAATCAATTTCGGGAACAGGATCAACTCGTTGCACACGGCACTTGTGCGAATCTAATTTTGCACATTCACATCCGCACTTTTCACAGTAATGATTTTCGCGAACATGATTATCAAGCTCGGAATACACGGCGGTTTTGTATAAACAACCCCTTCTGTTGCATTTGTGTTGATGTTTAGGTTTAGTTTTTCCCTTTTTGATCGAAATACTCCTCAAGGGCACACCTCCAAAGAGCCTTTCCTTGGTTTCCTTGGTCTCTTGAGAAAGTTCTCGTTCCACAGGGGCTTCGTCCCCGGAAAGGTCTGGTTCCAATGGTGGTTCATCCTCGGACAGGTCTGCTTCCAAAGGTGTTGCGTCCTCGGACAGGTCTGGTTCCAAAGGGACTTCGCCCGCAGACGATGGTGCCTGCGAGCCTCCCACCTTGCCCATGGCGGCGACGGCGTTGAAAAAAACGCGCTCTCTCCAAAACTGTTTGTATACGCTTTGTAAATATATAAAACTGTAAAATACAAACTAAACTAATTACTGTTTGTTCACTATGAGTTCACTGGCACAGGACAAAAAGTTTGTGAAGTTGTTGCTGAGCAAAACGCTGAATGCAGAATGACGGAAAATTGAAATTGCAGTGAGATATACGTGTCAATATTGTAAATGTTTATAAAATATTGAGATGACACATCATTTTTAATCTGTATTGACAATATTGGTGTACATGCGAATGACATGTACATGAAATCTATAAATAACCTCATCACAGCACAAGCAACAACGATTTTGTCGCGTGGGTCTTATTCTACTTTCAAGTTGAAACTTGATACCAACACATGTGGTCGTTATCTTGTCATAACATGAATATTGGATAACTGTGGAGGTAATTCAATTGGGCATGACATTCATAAACATTCAACTTGGTTAAAAATATTTTTAAAAACCGAAAGAAAAAGTGGAGGTATTCTTGTGATGAAGATTCATTTAAATCGTTTTGAATTTCAAAACAACAACAACGAGAAAATGAAGTAAAGAAAGGGAAAGACGGAAATGTTTTTGGTACTTGCCACATGTCATTTTTTGTTTTGTGACTTTACTTGTACTCTAAACTCGTTGTCTCGTTGTGGCACAAACAAAATAATATTTTTTGCATCGGAATATTTTTTTCAGATAAAACTTGATACGAGGTTGTGGTTTTTTTCAAGGAACGATCTCACTTTTTTTCAATTCAAAACGTAAAATGATCAAGAGTCACTGATTTTACATTTAAACTTTTCATCTTAACCAGAATAGTCAATTTATGCAACTGTGTAAGTTGACAGAGTTTACAAAAGTTACGTAATTAAATTTTGGTGCAGTTAAATATATAAACATTTCCCATAAAAAATCGTGTGATGGTAAGTGAAGATTCATGAAAAATCATTTTGCATTTCACAACAACAACGAGAAAAATGGAAGAAGGACAGTTTTTGGTACATGCCATATGTCATTTTTTGTTTTGTGACTTTACTTGTACTATAAACTCAAACTAATTGCGCTGTGGCACAAACAAAATATTATTGTCGCGTGTGAATATTTTTTCAGATGAAACTTGATACGAGGTTGTGGTTTGGTACAAGAAACGATCTCACTTTTTTTCAATTCAAAACGTAAAATGATCAAGAGCCACCGACTGAATTTACATTTAAACTTTTGATCATAGCAAAAATAACCAATAAATGCAACTGTGTAAGTTGATAGTGTGCATAAAAGTTACAAATTTAGTTTTGGTGCATGTAAGTTATGGAATCATTTTCCATAAAATTCAAAGAAATCGAGTGGAGGTAAGTGTGAGATGAAGATTCATGAAAAAAGATGAATTAATTTTACAACAACAACGAGAAAAATGGATTTTGCTTAAACCGGCACACCAAAAGTTGCTCACAAAATAATGTGAGAGTCAAAGAAAAGAATTGAACGGTAGTGAGTGAGATGAAGATTCATGAAAAATGATGAATGCATTTCATAACAACAACAACAACGAGAAAATGGGATAAAGAAGAAATATTTTTAACCAGTTGAAAATTATGGTAAGTGTGTGATGAAGATTCATGAAAAATTATTTTGCATTTCACAACAACAACAACGAGAAAATGGGATAAAGAAGAAATACCAAAATGATGTGATGAGTGTAAAGAAAAGAATATGAGTATGCGTTAGGTACATCATGCCACATGTCATTTTTTTGTTTCATTTCGTCACTCGTACTCTGCTGTTGGAGCGCTGCCAGAAATGTTTCCCAAAACTACCTCAAACAGAAAACTGAAAATGAGAGCAGACAAACAAACACACGTGTTGTTCCATTTTCCATTTCAAATCATGACCTGTGCCAACATTTTATGAAAATGAGTAATGCGGAAATGCATGTACTAATTGAATAAATGAGAAGTAGCAAGTAGCGTGACCTTTGACTTTTATCCATATTTGGCAATGACAATAAGGGATTAATGGGAGTAATCAATTATGTACTGTTGCATGCAATATAAACTTCAATCACACAATGGGTCAAGTGGTCCTACAAATTAATTAGGCATAAATAGTCTGGACAATATACTAAAAGGGGAGGCACACCTAATTAAAACATGGGTAGCATACCTAAATGCAATGCTAAGCATAACAATATACGCGTACATAATATACCCCCACCTCCCCACCCTTACCTGTATAAATAATTACCTAACAATATAACCCTACCCCCCAATCAACAACAACAACAACACCATTTCTCCCTTTCAATAACATGGGAAAAGACTAACCATTTACACCACATAATAGTACACGATGAGTAGTCCAGGGAAAAACCGGAAGAGAAACAACCAAACTTTCCTGTCCATGTTAATTTACCATTTAATAACTTAACACAGCCCCAGTATGCTTTGCTTTATCTCGTTATTTACTCTCTACTAACGACCTGCTTCGACCTTTAGCACAAGTGCAATTCCCATTTTGTGTCCATCATAAACTACGTAAACGTTGACATATCAGAAACATGCCTACCCGTTTTGGTAAAAGTTTACAAACTGGTTTGATAGTAAAAAGAAGAAAACAATTCCAGCATCTATACACTGTACCCTAGTTACGAAAAACTCAATGCTGCTCTAAATGCATGGAAAACGAACTGGACGACATACTGTTTTTTTCTAAACCCTGGGTTGGAGGAATACAAATTCACCTATTCATTCCACCCCATGTAGCTATATAGCGATCGCTACTTTGCTGCCACCACCTATGACTTTTCCGATATGAATCCTAAATACGTAGAATTGAAAAGCAATGACATCACCAGTTTACTATGTTACTATTCCATTGCAAAACTTCACGGACAAAATTGTCTCCCAGCTACTATCTTAAATTAATAGAGTGACATGCTTTCGTCCCAATATAGCGGCTACGTGCTCCGTGACCTGAATCCTATAGCTAATTTCATATTTATTTTCGTAAAACTCAACAGAAACAAAATGATTTCCTACATAATGGTAGCAAAGCCATCTGATTGTGTAGATACAAGGCTACAGTACCATCACAGTTTCAAATCAGAAGCTCTCAGTTGTGGGCACTGACTACATACACAGACAACTTTCTCAACCAATTCCAGGCCTTTGTTTAAAAGAACAGAGGATATGTTCATTCTGATAGAAAACAGGTTCTGGATTTCATATACACACTTTGCAGATCAGGCAGTATTGCAAGCACAACATACAAGAAATTAAGGTTGTCAAATTTCCTGCTGGGTTTAGCAAAACTTGTGATTCTCTTAATAGGAAACCATACATTTTATTTTGAACAAGATAGAGGCGGCTATTTTTGCCGTAACAACGATCACAAAATGTTAAGAAGCAACTTGGCTATTTGGGAAATCATACGCTTGCAGGTCAACTGATTCCTACGGTTGTTATCGAATATGACAAGAAAACTCGGGCGTCAAATTTCTTTGTCATTGAAAACAAACTAAGTAGATTAAGAATACTGACTTGTGGACAGCGTGGATTGAAATCGTATCCATTTGAGGATTTTGTCAACGTTTTTGACAAATACGTATGGGGTTACTTTGCTGCCATGATATTTATTCTTTCATTAGTAATCAGAGGAACATTTAGTAGTAATAAATATTCCCACACGTGCCCTTGAGAACTTATATCGCTTAACAAAAATTTTGTTGGAGCAAGGTGATCCATTTCAAACTTACATCGGAAAAGATACCCACATTTCGAATGCTGCTGTCAGGACTGTTCTTGTCTGGGCTTGTGTTAAGCAATGCGTATAAAAATGACAACGTTTACCATATGGTGTTACCCCGAGGCACCAGTTTTTATATAGGGAACTGTCACAGTTGGTTAAAGACCAGTTTGGAATTTACAGCAGAGTTTCGACTTTTAGCAATTATTATTTCCATACTAAATACATGCCCGTTTTCCAAAATTTGCAGGACAATCATACAGCAGAAACAGAAAAGAGATTATCTCAAATTTTTGTAGGAACGGAAATGGGAGATTTGTACGGAACTGAAAACCTATAGGCAATCAAATTACTACCAATTATATTCAAACTCTAGCAATCACACCCCTCGGTATCCAAACATTAATCACAGATTTTATAAATGTCCTTGGAACCGCTTTTTACAATTGGTGAAGCGCTTCCAGTGGAACCAATGGGAACCCAGAACCGCAGAAATTCGTGCCTGTACTGAAACGTTTGATTTTGGGAACAAAAAAGAAATTGTACTTAGAAGACTTGACTAACTGTCGTAAAACAGCATTTATTTTTACCGGAATACTTGTGTGATTCTTTTGCAAGAAAGCTAAACAATAGGTTGCGTTTCCATTGGGTCTGGAAGTGTTTTCACAATCTAGCATAACAATTTGGTTTTGTAGAGTTATGCGACACCAAAGCTAACAAGACGAGTGCATTTGTTGAAGGTTTCAGGAATTGCTGAATGGTTACCAACGCTGGGAATTGAGTCTCGATTCTACAATGAGTACAGTGGTCATAGTGTACAACCTGCTTCTTTTAAGGAGGCAATATAATAGTTAATATTTATTTTACTTTTGTCTGGGATCGCTACTTCAGCCGTTTTGTTTTGTTTATGAAAATTAGGAAAATATTTAAATTTCTTGCGATTTTGCAAATTGGTTTCAGGATGTTTTGCCAAAAATGTTGTGTAAAACTAATGCAACCATTTTCAAACACACTCACGAAAACAATATTTCAAAATACCCCTATTATCAATGTTGAATGATAGAAAAAAATTATTTTGTCCGTTTAGATTTGATAGGTGTGTAAAAACACAATCTTAGACGAAAACATAATCTGACAAATTGTAAGGCTGCTGTAGAGGTAAACAATCGTATTGTGTTAGCTTGTTATTATCTGTTGTATTATCGACTGTTTGAGCTTCAAAATGATTTTTCAATATTATGCTGAATATGCTCTTTGTATCGGGCTGGTATGAATAAATAGAGACACCTTATTTCAAAATTGCATGTCTTGATTTTTGTTCACCAATAACAACATATTGTCATTATTTATGATGAAAGCATTCTTTATATTAAGTATAAACTGTGTATTTTGTCCAACAGTCTTCTGCGCATTTCTTTACATAAAATTCAGAGATATATGTATCTTTTTAGTTTATTAATTTACGGTTGGATTAAAACCATGCACGTGGCAAGGTTAATCCAAAGTTAATGCAAAGTTAATTGCATTTGTAAGATATTGAATTTAAGTATTCATGAATATCTACGTCGACAATACTTGTACCTAAATAACCAACAGGAAATAAAACATTAATTTCTTATTTTCTACTTAGAATTACCTTCCGCAATCAGAAATTGTTGTTGAACATTTTAAATTGTTTTTGTTAGTTCTTATGACGCACGTATGAATATTTTATCAGCCCACTGCGTTTTACAACAAAGTCCAATATTATGCGGAATCCAACTCGTTACAGTTTTGACATCAATTTTAACAGTCATCTGAATAAGCTGCAATCACAAAAATATTTCTCCACTTTAATTATAAGTCTTTAAAATAAGCAATATCACAAATACTAGTACAATTTTTACAGCGTTATGGTATCTGTTTCAAATACAAATAATATCCAAAGTTATATACAATAGAATAATAAGAAACGACAACTACCAGATCAACCTTATTTGGTGCTGCTGATTAGATTTTCTTGATTGAAATAATTAACTTCTTGCAAGCATGTTAACTGGAGCTCCACATACGAGTACTCAAATTGCGGCTGTTTTACATCTACTACTTTTATTCCTGCTTTATCCTAAAAACTGGGGACCATACAAAATAAAACAACTCAGTGTTATTTTCATTCCATCTATAATTTTAGTTCCTCATGGTTAATATTTCATGGACGTTTTGTACATTGTAGTTGTTGTAAATTACTAAATATTGGGCCGTAATTCGAGTTCCATGTATATCAAGGGCAATGACAACTGGTCAGTCATTCTTGGAGGGAATTGATCAGATGA